>OVAN01000393.1:49536-62486 GCA_900406275.1 Anastatica hierochuntica
CCCCCCCCCCCCGAGCCCGACTGATCCATATCACGGACCGAGCTGGCAGAGAATCCTAGGTCAGTTTATCGTTTAGTTATGTCAGGTAGATGTCGTATAACAAATTCCAGTTTAAGAGTTGCCGTTACCTGTATTAATCATGATGGCCCTTGAATCGTAAGGTATGACATATCTTTTAACACCCGTCAATAATAGAAGTTTTGGCGTGAAATGTAATGGGTTAACCAAAAAATTTAGGTGCAAAAGTGATTCGGCTTATCCTATGAGAGAGAAGGTTTTTAGGCGCGATGTGATTTTGGCTTACCATATACTTCGCTTGAGTGTTTAGGAGCTATGGTTTGCATCCGTTTCTCAAGTGTCCACGGGAGGACCTGACTTTTTAATAATGCATACTTAAGCTTGTAAGATATGGAAATGTGAGGGCCCTCTTTCCCTTTTGTTACTCACTCATCATTACAGAAATAGTGAGACGCACTCTTTTTCTAAAGTAGTGAATATAGGTGCGGAAAGTGATCCCGACTTACCCTGTTACAGATAAGGCTTTTGGGTGCAACATCGCGTTGGCTTACGCTGTGCCACACTTGATAATTTCAAGTGTTTTGCGGACATGGTCCAAATTTCTTAATAAGCATCCTTAAGTTCATGCGGGCTGTGAGGAATTCCAAAGAATGTCACTCACTGCCATGGTGTCATTTCACCAAGGCATCTATGGGAGACGCCGAATATAATCGAGTACCTGGCCAAGGTATCGATGTGTTTACTCTTACCGGAAGGGCATGCTCATCGAGCATAAAACCGGGAAGGGGAACGTGAGCATGAGCTTTTTGAGCCCGAGCTTGATGATTCATAATGTGAACTTCAATGGTAACGCGAGTACCTCTAGTTTGGTGAGCTTTCACTTTTGTACATTTTCGTGGTTCACTAGATGTGTTTATAGTTTTGCTCATACCCAATTCTTTCCAGCTTTTCTATTTTGTGAATTTCGTTTGTTGCTTCACTGTTCGGCGGTTGTTCTGCGAGGCTTTTGAAAATGCTTTATATGTGAGTTTGGTAACGCCTTGTCTGCAACTCCGTGGCACGCTACTAGACACAATGCGAGGTTAGTTGTTGAATCTTCTTAGATAGACTTTGTTATTAGATGGTTGGAATTTTCATATTCCTTTCGTCATGCATTCCTAAAGTTCACCAGTCTCTCCTTTTTGCTTGAATCGTTGGATCATGATCCGGTCCTAAATTCAGCACTCGACATACTTTTTGGAAGCTCCTCGTCTTGTGGTCATTCGGTATAGATCATCATTTGAGTTTTGCCTCACGTTGTTTAACTTCGGCTTGGACTATTCCACAGAGCTCCTCCAAAGTATGTTCGGACATTTCTTGATCCCACATCCTAAAGGTAAAGAGCATCCAATGGTATAAGATGGTGTTGTTCGCTAGGTCGACTTTCATTTTGAGCCAATTTGAAATCTTTCTCCGACTTAATGTAAAAGTTTGCGTCTTGCGTGACTCCTCTTATGCAAATCAGGAACTCCTCTATCTAAGATATGGTGGCTCCCTTATTGAATCCTGCCAAAGCCTCTGAGTTGCGTGTAATCCTCGTGACACTCGCAATTGTGCTGATATATGTGACATTTCTGATGGACTTTCTCGGCTACTGAAGACTCGGTGGTGATGATGTTTCTTTTGTCATGATCTACTTCCCGTATGTCAACGTTGTAGTTGTTTCTTCGAAGCTGAATCATCTCCTTTGGCTTGTCTCCTATCCTTGCACTTCAAGTAGAATCAAAAAATCACAGTGTTGCCACTTTCCATGCTATTATATCTCCTCCGCGATCTACTTGGTTCCTTCAACTGTATGATAAGGTGAAAATCTGACGCATGTTCTCCAGAGCTGAGCCAAGGCGGCATGCGTATCAACTGTTGGGGCTGGTAGATCCTAGACTTGGTTCCTTGCCTCCAAGCTTACTTGTTGGTTTCCTTCCGACGTGTTCTCTGCTTAAAATTTAGGCTAGGTTCAAATGTAGCATAACGGAATCCCCCCTCCTTCTAGCGCCAATTGATGGATCGCAGATCCAACTCAAAATATAGGGTTAGGTTTTTTGATTGTTTGTTCGACAAGTATTGCTCTGCTTAAACTCCACTCTACATTTATTGTTTCCCTTCTTTATTGTTCAGGTCGGCAGCTCGGCAGCTCGTCATGTCGTCAGCTCGTATGGTCGTCAGGTCGTCAGCTCGTCAGCTCGTCAACTCGTCAGCTCGTCGGGTCGTCAGCTCGTCAGGTCGTCAGGATAGCTAAACTGCTAGGTGGAGAACTTAACAGCTATGCGGAGAGCTAAAGAGCTACGCGGAGAGCTAGAGAGCTAGGCGGAGAGCTAGAGAGCTAGGAGGAGAGCTAGAGAGCTAGGCGGAGAGCTAGAGAGAGAGGCGGAGAGCTAAAGAGATAGGCGGAGAGCTAGAAGCTCTCTCCTAATAGGCAAGTACTAAAAGATAAATACTAAAGAAAGATATAGAAATCATAAGCGAGAGTGTGTGAAAGACTTTCCTATGATGGCAAACGTGTGAATCGATATGGGAACGGATGAGCGAGAGTTTCCTTGAGAACGAGTGTAAACGTATATGTGGATTTGGAATCAGATCTTCACGTATATCTTTGTGCCTCTTAAAGAATCGTTCCATTTTTTTTATAACATTATCTCTCTCGTTTTCTTCGTGTGGAATCCTTTATGTATCTCTCTTCCTCCCCCTTCTTTAGCACCACTCTCTTCTTTTTCATATTTGATTTCTTGGTCGAGACAAAGCCATTTATGAAAAGCAATTTATGACCATTAATTAGAAATAAATTATCATATTAATTACCATTCAATACGATTGACCAATATTTTGACCATGACTTTGAATTAGATCTTCATGGGTTCTATAATAGGCTTTTGGTTTGATTCTATTTGGACCACATCAGACCGATTTTTTTTTTTTTTTGGGGGGGGGGGGGGGGGGGGGGGGGGGGGGAACNCTCACCTCCAACATATTGCTTTCTTTCTTTATATCACATCGAGTTTAGTCTTCCTCTATTGACAATAAACAGGCATATTCAATAAATTATGAGTTTCGAAAGTTTTTGAATACTTCTTATGTTTCGAAAGATTAAACATAGATACTCGATTTTAAATATTCTAGAAACAGACAGTTTCGAAATCAACATATTCGAATTCTTTCTTTAATGTTTTTCTTTATATAAACAAAGTTCAAATCAGAAAATGATATTTGTTTTTTAAAACATCCACTTGTAATTCATACATGTACCCTAAACTCAAAACAAATAGTTGCATGATTGGATCAAAAATAAATTCACACAAGTTCAACTATCAAAATTAAAAAAACTCAAAAAAGTCAACGTAGTAGAAAATAATTGTACCTGCAGGTGAAATACTTGTTAACCTCATCAATCGGTTCGTCGTCGTTAGCCACAGTTGCTCCAATATAATATGAACCCTTGTTAATATACTTGAACAAATATTTGATTGACCGAGACTAATTGCACCACTGCGCGTTCACGTGCGCACGGTACCGCAATGTCAAATTTTTGTTTTAAGGAACAACATATCGGTTATCGCATTTGAAATCAAGCTTCCGAACAAAACGTTGGCCATCCCGTCATTTGTATACTGGATAACCATCTTCGATGACAGTAGTGACATTGCTAAACGGTTTTGGATAGAACTTGGAGCAGTTTCCATCGACCATGCACACATTTTTGAAATTAGCAGGCCCACACGGTCCGTGGATCATTAAATCATTAACTATTTCATAAAGCTTTGGCTCCATCACCGGATTGGGTATCTCAACGCTAATGATCATGTCTATCTACTCACCAGTTGGAAGCTTCGAATCGGGATGGAGGAAAATCAAAATATGAGCATGCAGAAGTCTTCTCTTTTGAAATTCAATGGTGTATAAAGCTGTAAACGACACAAAAATAAAATTGACTCGCAAAGGAAAAAAATACAAATAATCACAAGGAAAGTCGCAGCGGAAATATACCTGAAGAAACTCGACCTATAACATGTTTCTTTGTTAAGTCCTCCATGAGATTATCAAATTTTATCTTGAAGATTCTGCAATAAACATCCGGTCTGTCCTCAATTTTCAAACGATATTTTTTGAGATACCTTGTTATTTCTGGCCATTTGGGATTGCACATGATAGTGATAAAAAGATCGGGATAGCCAAAATATTTGCATGTAGCCATCGCATCAAGATAATGTTGCATCATATATCTCGGACCACCAGTGAAGCAAGAAGGTATGAAGATGCGTTTCCCTCTAGTGGACAGATCACACACTCCCTTCTCAGCTGACTCGACAGTATTGCTATAATTATCAGACTGTAGATTACTTTGGTTGAGCCAAATATAACGCAACCGATTTCTTTCTATCATAGTATATGCATCAACCAAAAGCTACTGAAAAAGCCTCTGCGACATCAGAATAGTGGGCGCTTCGTTAAGCCTATGTTGTATATGAAATGCAAAAACCTCTCGCATCGTAATGTTCTTCCTTTTCTTCCTTGTGGTATGGAAAAACCAATATCGATTCCCAACCTAAACCCATCTTCTCCATAAGGAAACAACATGTGATACTGAAGCGATAAATAAGTTGGATGTAACTCACTTATACGTTGCAAAACACTAGACTTGCTCTGAATAACAATGTGACGTTGGTTCGAACCAACATCAAAATCACCCGGTATTAATCCTGCAACCTCATCACCAGAAGGTAAGTTATGGAGACGACCATCCGAAGTTCGTGGAACAACTACTCTTAGTTGGAGGTCGAAGGTATCTTGCTCAAAATTTATACGTTTTGCTGTGATCTTGAACGCCTTTACATGACTATTATGCCTATCCAACATTTTCTGAAGGAGCGTAACAATCTCTGCATCTAGGTTATCACTTGCACCATTCTTCCTAGAATACAAAAGTACCATCTAAAAACACGTTTTAAACACTAAAAAAATAAACAAACGAGAATGAATATAAGCATTTATTTTGTTTGTTATCTCATTAATGACATCATGAATATACAATTGTAAGAAAACATGTGCCTTCCCGTCTTTAGGTAGAAAGTCACCTATTCGATGATAATTTTCCCCATATAACTGATAAGCGTAAGGTCCTCTTCCGTTATTGATTGAATGATCAAAAACGCCACCGAGAGAAGTAAAAGAGAAAAGCGTATTGTACGCTCTTATGAACTCCTGAAAGTGCTTAGAACGCGCATCACCATTGTAAAGCAATGCCAATAAAGTGTTTGGAGGCTGCTGCATCAACGGGAGCTTGACTTTGCCTCTATGGCAACACGTTTTGAACATCGGGTTAACCAGGGCACGTCTCCTATCAACATGCTCTCCATATCACATAAAAGCTCTACAATTAGAATATGCATATGTAGGATCTCCATTGTCCCAATAACCTAAAAGAGTAATATAAAACTGACGTTAGGTATAGGTTGACAAAAACTAACATTAGTGCATGAAGCCAAAGGTCTTTTAGTAATGAAAAAACTGACGTTAACAGGTCAGAGATGAAATACTTTTTTGTTTAGTACGAAATCAAAATAAATAGTATAAAAATATTCAACTTTTGATTAAAGCTTGTTTTTTAAACTATTAATTAAAGTTTTCGTGTGTAGCCAAACGAACTTTTGAGAAGAGATTGACTATTCACCAAGCTCGCACACTCAATTCCTCTGACACCGTCCTCTTGATCAGAATAGTCACTGTTAGTACCGCTGTCAGTGTCAGAATCTGTGGCCACAAAACAGAAAAAATCATCTGCACATTCTGTTTTTTCAAATAAATCTGCAGGATTTGAACCATACGCATAAGTTTGAGATAGAAATAAATAACAAAGGAAATGGTTATCAAGATTTTAGAAACTTATTTACGCAGAGATATTTATTTGTCATTTACAGTTGAGAGAGAATGGTTTGTATTATCGCGTAAATCACAAGTTTGCGTTGTCTCGTTTTTTCTTCTTTCATTTACATAATGTTTGGTTTGTTAAAAGTGAGGGACTCGTGGGTCACAAAGCTATTTTATAGTTTCGAATTTATACCTAATCATGGTTGAAAGAAAGAAAACACATGTAAGTGAAAATATAGCTTTAATGTATAACCTGGACTTGGCCCGATTTTGGAATTCCTCTTTTGCCGTATGATACCAAGACGCCGATACATTGCAACCCTGACACGTTCTCTCCATGGATCAATAACCTCGTTGAGGTTAGCACCTCCAGAAGGAAACTCACCACTTCTCTTTGCCTTTATAATATCCATGCGACGTTTCCTCGCAATTCGAATCTCTGAGATTCACGATGCACTTAACGCCACACCGGATCTGAGTGAATAATAATTAACCAACTCCGACAAGGCAGAGGGTGGCCCTAAACAAACCGAAACACGGCCGAGCATAAAACATAAAAATGGTTTAAAAAAACTCATGTATTATTTGATTATTGGATAAAGGGATTATAGGAATAGATGATTCCAGTACAAGTGAGAGATTGTTGGGAATGTCTTGAAATCATTTGTACTTTACTCTAAATAAAGTTGTATTGTCGAGGTTCGACAAATCTGATAATATTAGATGGTTATAATGTTTAGTTAGAAACCGCTTATAATCTATAGATTTTGAATCTATTACTAATATTATACGATTTTACAAGGTCACACACCTAAGCAAATTGGATCAAAGTATTTTTAGGGTTTAGAGATGTTTTATTTATATGATCCAAATCTTTATTAGAAAAATGAGAAATGGGCTTTGGACCAATTGATTATATGCAACGCTGCATAATATTTATGCATGGGCCCAACCGGCTTTGTTGCATTATATAAATGCGTCATGTAAATGATTTCCGAGATACAACGAAAAAAAACACTAAAAATTATACAGAGACAATTTGTTTGTCTAATTTTGAGACATGAACTCAACTGCGCTAGCACCCCGATTCGATCAAGTTTATGTGCGTGTGGATACCGGTAGAGGCACGACACTTGGAGTGCTTAAAACCTCGATCCAAATCCATATCAGACTTCCGCTGCGTATTTTCCAGCTATATTCGATACCCGGTAGATTAGATTCAAAGTTAATAATTTGCACGGTTCTAACTACAAGAAATAATGTCAGTTACGAGGGACAATTTCCTCGCAACTTCCTAGCTTTTGGAGAATTGCGAGGAAATTGCGAGGAAACGAAGGCAATTGTTAATCGTTAGTCGCAATTTCTCTTTCCTCGCAAATTTACGACGAAAATGTTTATCCGCATTCTGGTCGAAAAATTGCGAAGAAATTGCTATAAAAATAATGCGAAACATTTGCGAGAAAAACTGTAATCGCAATTAATTGCGAGGAAAATACGAGTAACAAACGCATGTCCTCGCAATTTCGTAGAAAAATAATGCAACGAAATTGCAAGAGAAAATCCCATTTCCTCGCAATTTCGTCGGAAAAATATACGATTAAAACGCGAGGAAATGCGTGTATTTCCGTAATTTCATCGCAAAATATTGCGAAGAAATTGCGAGGAACTACTCGCAATTTCGTCGCAAATTGTTTTAACTTTTCTTTTAAAATTAATTGAAATTGATTTAATAAAATGTATTAAAAATAAAAAATATAATTTTAAAATGAAATTAAAATTAAAATGAAAATGAAATATATTATAAATATAAATTTGAAAATACAAATTAATGATTCGAAAAATATTTTACAAAATAGAAATAGATTCTAAAATCTAAACGTCGCCTCTCGGCTGCTGCTGCTGCTCTTGCTGAACCTCATTGGTGTACTGAGCAAACTCGGGGTTGGTCCGCGCAAGCCAACTGAAAAGACGAGAATGCTCGATAACATGCTGCGCGTAGTTGACCATCTTCAACCTAACAACGCTGACCTCCTCGCGAGCCGCGTTAGCTTCTTCGTGAGTTGTGTTAGCAGCTGCACGAGCCGCCGCAAGCTCCATCACGGCCCTCTTCAGCTTCTCCTCAAGCGAATTCGAGTAGACATCTGCATTCTTAATACTGACTGCAACTGAAGAGGCCTCAGATTGGAGAGAACCAACACCAAAAAACCGGCCTTTCGACCGGGGAGCAAGCTACAGAAGAAAACAATAAACGTTAGTAATCATATTAAAGAATTTAAAAAAACAAAATACGTATTAAAAATGAATTACTACTAAGCTCAGCAAAAATCTTGTTCTTTTCGAACTAGGAAAGACCCGTAGTTTGGACGGAGCTATCCGTGCACTCTATCGAAAGAGCCATCTCCGCATCGATGATCCGCCAGCAGACATTGGCAGTGAGCTGCTCGTACTTCGTATCTACGAAGGTGCCATCCAACTTCTTCTTCGTCTCTTCTGGCACGGCTAGAAGATCGGAACGTCGGCACCTTACTTAGCCTATTTTATTTATGAAATTAATTACATTATTAAATAATTTTTTAAATATTTAAAACATTTAAATTTTTAAAATTTTTAAAACATTTAATTTTTTATAAAATATTTAAATCATTTACTTATTTATTTTAAAATTTAAATACTGACGATTTTTTGGGCATTGGCCCTGAATGAATCACGTCCGGCTGTATGCGTCAGCTACCCCCTCTGCGTCTCAGGATTCTTCCGGACCGCGGTTGCCTGCTGGCTCCTTAAAATGTGCTTTCCCCTCCCAATGGGCGACTAGCTGGAGCCAGACGTCGTTGTCCATCCAATCTAGCCTCCCATTCTCGACCCCTTGACGCGCCCATTTCTTCTTTCATCGATGGGCTTGGTCCACGAGGCGGTCTTTCACTTTGCTCTCGAATGCCTCCTTCACCCGTTCGTCATAAGCTTTGTTCCAGTTGTACGATTGATGAAAAAAAACAAACGTTAAATATTTAATAATTCAAAATAAAAATTAATATTCAAAAATTAAATACTTACGATGAACGCGTTGAACCATGCGTCGAGGATGGACTGAGGCACCTTGCTAATGCTTATTAAGGCCCCATGAACTGGTGCTGGAAGATCTTCGTGACCTACTGTGCAACCTTCTCGTCGACGTCGAACCTGAAATTAATAAAAGTCAAATTAGTAGATATATAACAAAAAATATGAATTTGAAAATAAAACTTTAGAAAAATTTACCAGAATGTCCTGGGTGGTTGGTGCGGGTGAAGTTTGGGCCAATCAGCCCGAACAGGACTCCGGAAAAGATCCTCACGTGAAATCCCCGGCGAGTGTGGTGTCGGGGTCTGATGTGTTGGCAAAGACGGTGACGTCTCAGTAATGCGTGCTGAACTGGAAGCGCCCGTCCCGGACGTCTGTCCCGGTCCACGCCTACCTGACGTCTGTAGATAGGCATCGGACCCGAATAATAAAAAATTATTTAAATTTTTTTACATTTTTATAGATGAATATTGAATAATAAAATATTAATAAATTTTCTACATATAAATACTATATATGGTAGTTTATGTTTTACATTTTATTCCGGAAATATCTAAAAATTGTTTATCTAAACCACCTAAATCTACTAATTATATCACCTAATTACTATCTAAACAACCTTAAACTTTTTATCTTTCTAAATACTAACAAGTATCAAACAATGAACTTTAAAACTTACATTAAAGTTCGGATCCACGGAAGAATGGTAGAGAGTTTTAGAAAGTGTTTTTTTAGAGAGATAAGTGATTTTTAGAGAGAGAGAGAGAGAGAGAGAGAGAGAGAGATGTGGGTGAGTGAGTTGGAGATTTGGTGGGTTGGGGTATATATATATTTTTGTTTCCTCACAAACACTCACAAATTCCTCGCAATATTTGGGGATTGGCCGCCTTATATTTCGTTTCGGCGCCAAAAATTGCGTGAAATCCTCGCAGATTCCTCGCAATTTGTTTGCTTATATATATTAATTATTAATCACAAGATTTAGGTTATACGGTTTAAGGTTTTGTGTTTCTCGTATGTTTAAAAGTGCTGATAACTACTATGTAATCTTTCTTGATCTTTTATTAAGATAATCGATGATATCATCAAAAATGTTAACAGTTAATTACGAATGTTCATAAGAACTAGATCTTTCGAAAGTTATAACGTTACAAGGTAAAGTTGCGTTCTTGTATAACTTAGAAAGCGCACATGTTATCATTTTATTTTGTTGTTGTTTTTATGTACTTCTTGAAGAATGATTTAGATAACTGGTTGTTTCGTGTTACTTTTCGTAGTTTAGGATTTACAGTTTATGATTTAGAGTTTAGAGTTTAGATTTTAGGGTTTACGGTTTAGTGTTTATGGTTTAATATTTAGGGGTTAGGGTTTAATGTTTAGGGTGTAGGATTCAAGGTTTAAGGTGTAGGGTTTAGGGTAATGATTTGCGAGGAATCTGCGAGGAGTCCTTGCAATTTCGTCGCAATTTTTTTCGAGGAATTTGTGAGGACTCCTCGTAGATTCCTCGCAATTTGTTTCACTATATTAATATTCAAAATTACTTACATGGAACAACATGTCTTGTTCTTGTCTATAAACGACAAAGTCACCAAGACGAAGAACAGAGACATTAGTCTTACAACAAGTTCATAGAGATTGACAGAGACAGTTTCACGTGGGTCAATTTTCTCAGAGAGCAGAATGTTATTAACACATTCAACAACTTCAATTTCATCAATTTCATAGTATCATTAAGTATTTCGAATACAGTAATTTGAATACAGTAATTAATACAGTAATTATTACTTTGAATTAAGTATAAAAGAAATTTGCATTAAGTACTTTGAATACAATAATTAATACACAACACATATCAATCATCATCAAAGGCATCATCAGATTCTTCGTCCTCATCTTCGTCTTCCTCTCCTCAGATTCAACGATAATGTCGTCGTTGTCACTTGACGGAACATCTTCCGCTTCTCTACATGATGGGTCAACATGTGTGACATCTTCTGTTGATTCAATCGGATCAGCTATCACTTGGCCTGCTATATCTTCTTGAAAAACAATGTCCTCTTCCGTTCCGATAATACGACCCCTTGGACTAACAGGGATCACAAAAAGCCATTGCTCCCGTCGTTTTCTTACACATGGATACGGGACGAATTTCACTTGCTCTGTTTGGGATGCGAGAACAAACGGTTCCAATTTTTTATACCGTCTGTTCGCATTTACGGATGTAACCCCCAAATTGTCAACTCGAACTCCACGGCCAACAATTAGATCATACCAATCGTACCTGAACAACACACAACGTAAACCCACTACTCTGGGATAACTAACTTATAAAATCTGATTAATAATGTTATAGAAGTCCGATTCGCCCCATACACAAATGCTGTAATTTGTAGTTGACCTCCGAGAACCGTGTTGATAGATTTGAAATGTATACTCGTGGTTGAAGTACATCAGTGCAGTGACTATCTGTGCAATAGGGTACAGAACAAGTTCGTGGAACCAAAGGGGGAAAAGAACATCGCTATATCCATTGTTCACCTGTAATGATTGACATATATGTATGTATGTTAGACTTGTTTACAAATTAAACCATTCTGGTAAAAATTAAATTATAACGCTTTTAACACTTACATAGAATTGTAGCCACTCTGCGAATTCTCTTTCTTTGTACTTATCGTACTCCTCATCTGGCAAATTGGGATAAGACTCCCTAATTTGTGAATCAAATAAGCTGCAGTAATTAATTGGCGGAATTTAGTATATATATATATACATATATATATATATTGAAGGAACGTATATTTGATTATTAAATTGATATAATGACATGCATGTGTACCTCTCGATTGGTTGCACGAACTCACTGTTTCGTAGAATATAATTATGTGCACTGTGAGTATATCTAAAGTCTTTCCACCATACCTCCTTCAACTTCCCCGCTAGTCGCCCGATTTGGCAGAAGATGTCAGGCACATCGGCGACATTGTACGTAGGCACTACGCCGCCATCGTCGTATCGCCGAGGTATGTTTTTCTTTGTCTGAACTGTTGGACTGAAGTAATACTAAGTAAAGTGAGAGGTTTCCTCAGTTAAACTTCTAGCGACTATCGAGCCCTCGACTCTCACTAGGTTTTTAACTTTTTTTTTCAAAAATCCCATATATCACTCAAAGGGGTACATCCATCTAAAATGTACCGGACCGGCTAGAGACGCTTCATGCGGGAGGTGAATCGGGAGATGCTCTATAACATCGAAGAAGGAAGGGGGGAATAAATTTTCCAAGTTGCAAAGCCGAATCGTAATATTACTTTCCATCTTTGTATTTCCATCCTCCGTTACTGTCCGCGCACATAAATCGCGAAAAAATAATCCAATGCCTGTATATGAAACAAATGTTAGAGTAGTACTTATTTTATATATTGAATCAGAGACAGTAAATAAATACGTTGAACTAAGTTAGATTTTATTACCCGTTATTGACTCGTGTACATGTTACAGGAGTAACTCGCGTAGAGCAAAAGGTAGGAGCCGTTGCATAAATACATGGCAATTGTGGCTTTTCATGCCAGAAAATTTTTGTTCTTGCTCAACGCACCTTGAAAAATTTGAGCCATAACCATCTGGAATTTTAACGGAACATTTTGCCCAATCAAACAGTGCTCTCTTCGCTTCTTATGTTAATCGGAAGGCAGACACATGTAATTTCCTATCTCTTGTAATATGCAAATCGCTCCGAGCACAAATGTCAACTAAATCACGTCTAGACTTAAAATTATCTTTCGTCTTACCCTGCACATTGAGAAGCGTGTGCATGATATTATCGAAAAAATTTTTCTTGATGTGCATCACGTCAAGATTTTGTCGAACCAATTGATCTTTCCAGTATGGGAGCTCCCAGAAGATGCTCTTTTTTATGCCAATTTTGACTTTCCAAATATCCATCAGGCATGTTCGGTTTGGTGTGCCAATTCCCC
>OVAN01000394.1:0-62477 GCA_900406275.1 Anastatica hierochuntica
TGCTCCTCTTTGATGTCTTGTTGTTCCTCAACTCTTCCATAGCCTTTTGCTCCTCTTTTCCTTGATTTCTTTGCTCCAAATCCACCTTGAATTCATGCCTAGAGCCTCCATATATCCATCCATAATTGCACCTAAGAAATGCAAAGAAAATGCATGCAAATGCAAAATGTTCCTAAACTAGACTCTAGACTCAAAATATTGCATTCTAGGACTTAAATGCCATATATAAAACCTAAAAGTGGATGAAACCAAGCTAAAATGAACCTAATTATGCATGAAATTATATACACATCACATAACCATGCAAGGATGCTTATATCTTGTCATCGATTCTCATCCACTCCTCTTTACACTACTGTGAGCCACATCTACTAAAATTAATTTAATATAAATTTATCCATATATTCTCTGATTAATGTATGCTAAAACCAAATATTTAATCTAGTGTCATACTTTTTAATAAATAGAATTCTACATCATTCCTTTATACCACATGTATTTTGTTTCATTTGTTTATGTAAACTCTACAGCTATCAATATTTTTACAGACTAAACACATCTTACATGACTTAACCCTGACAAAGTAATTTAACAACACTCATTGTTCGAAACCCAAAATTACGCAATCTAATCATGTCTATCACATGTTCCAAGTTTTTTACTTGACATTTTCCACGCAATAATGGAGGTGACAGCTGATATTAACCTAATCCATATACAACATACAATTCGATATTAACAGGTGTTTGATTCATGTTTCCAAATTTTTCCTTCCAGATTTTTTTAAGTTGATCGATTCAAGATATAAGTATTCATATTCATTAATATTTATCCACGTTTATGTTTTGATTCCTACACTACATTAACATCCATTAATTATGTTGGCTTCAGTTTTATTGCCCCGAATCCATTTTAACTTTTAATGCAGTGCCAATGCAAATCTGTATATAAAAAATATACGTTTAATTAATATATTCTACTAATTATTGCATAATTCATCCCACAATTTTACACTTTTTTTTTGTCGTATAATTGTCCCACAATTAGTTTTTATTACCACTCCTTTAACACTACCTACTTCCATTGATTGTTAAAACATCAAATTTAACGATGTTTACAGATTCTGAGATAATAGAACAATCTACAAACATTCCATAAACACTTTATAGAATATTTCATATAATTAAACCCTCCCAAAGTCTACGGTTTCATTAGAAGATTCATGTCTACTCCGATCACAAAAAGAAATACGTAAAAAGACGTACTTTTTAAACATAGTTCTTGTTTTATTTATCATGAAACACCCATGATTTTTATTTATATTTGCGGTTCACTGAACTTGTCCCAGTCGATGAACGACAACTTCACATCCTCAACTTTTTCATCAGCAAGATCCTCCTCATACTCCAACATTTTCCTCCCCTTCACAATATCGAATCTCCTTGCTGCCACCATGTCGTCATGCAATTCTTGTTTTGCAACCACCCTATGGTACTCGATTTGTGTGTGGTACTTCTCCTCTTTCGCCTTCATCTAAGTTCATACCATTTCAAGAATCACCTTGTAACAATCTGTTCGGCTCCTTCTTCCCGATTACATAGGGATTAGAGTCCACAGACACACTTTGTACTCTATCACCTCTTTCCTTTGTTGCGAGCATCTTATATGAACTAAATTGCACATGCAATAAAAACAAATGATTATTACCTAGAAATTGAATCATAAGATATATATGGATGCCAATTTTAAATACTTTTAGAGAAATATATACAATAAAATTACTATTTCAAAGACTTTAGAGAGATACGATAGTTACTACCAGGGGATGATAGACTTTCCGAGAGAGATATGATTTTCTACGAACTTGATGCACTCCTTCTTTTATATAGACACTAATGGTCACCACGATCGATAGTGGTATTTAATAGATATTTATGTTGTTTTGAAACTCTTTATATTGAATATGATAACACTCCACTTAGCTTGATCACGTTCATTTAACAATTATAACTATTATAAAAAATCTTATAATAAATTGTCGTTCTTATATCTTTACACTTCTTATTTATATAAATTATGCAACGTTCATTATTAGTCATCTCATCAATTAGTATACTCTCATAAAGTTAACTCTAAAACACTAACTAAACTAATTTTATCGTACTACTCCGACTTACCTTTATACGTTCAACAATTATTTTAAAATATTATTTTTTATTCATGTTTGCCCATTGCCATCCATAATAGAGATACCATAGTGGTTATTGATAATAATAATTACATTTTACTTCCCACCAACTTTTCTCAAAAATAAAGATATATGACTCTTCAGTAAATGAAACCACAATTAAAGGGGACATAATTCAATTTTCTGCCCTTATAGTTTTTGATGTTATTTACATTGCAATAGTAATAACGCTTAACAACCCCACCCAGTATACTGACTCACATCCATTATTTATGATATGGCTTATACAAAAATTATTCTAATAGATATCATCTAATAAAAATAATGATAACCATTTATAGTACTGATCTTTTCTCATTTCTAAATCTAGGCAAAATCGATTACATCTTTTTTTTACTCTAAATCTATGTCCATCATCTACTTTTAAAACCTAAGTATACTCGATTTCTTAATTACTACGCTAAAACATATTTATACATATCCTACGGATTGCGTCCAAAACAAATTAATACTAGCGTTATATCCACATATATATGTACATATATAATTAGCTAAATTCAACCACATCTATTCATCCTTCTAAATTATCCAAAATGCAAAGTTGGAGATTACAATAGGGCATCCCTGATTCGATTCACATATATGAGTCAAATATCAAACATCGCCTTATTACGACGTTACAATTTACATTCATCTTAAAACTGGATCGCCCACCGCATCCCACTCAATTTATGGAACCACTATTTTTTCTACTTAATCCTTAGCAATTTTCACTTCCAGCTCAAATTTTAGCCTTGTAGCTTCCAAATCAAACCCCTTGTTACTCGCTATCTCTTCCAACAAATCGACTTTCGCTTGCACCTTTGCCAAATCAAAATGTAAAGTTTGCCTCATTTCCTCAGCTTTACATTGAATCACAATCGTCTCTCTCATTCTAACATGCGTGTACACGTTAACTTTGCTTGATGGCTTCTCATCTTGTATCTCGTGCTTCTATTTGTTTGTATTGCTTCACCAATATTATAACTACAAAAAATACAGATAAAAATTAGTAAACTATTTTTCAATCAGAGAGACATTCCTATTTATCAATAACCTTTCAAAGCCTACAACAACAGTTTAACAAATATTGTTTCCTTTCACTAACGTCTCAGGGTTGGCTATAGGTACTTAATTAAAATTTACTAACAATATGATTCTTTTCATTTTTATTTCCAGTTGGTGCCCTTGCGAAATTACCTTTTACTCCGCCTTCTAAACATACTATTGCAAAATAATAGTTACTACTTTTATTATAAGTTACAACCAACTTTTATAAAGACAAACCATCCACATAACCACTATCCACTTATATATTATTTAAATTGGCATCACAAAATTTTCCATATTCCTCCCCCCCCCCCCCCNCAACTCATCCATAATTTCAACTCCATAATTACACATCCATCGGGTGGCCCTCCGACTACACCAGCTCATACTATTTATATATTACAGTCCATAATCAATATCCGGTTATTTCAATTGTTATGTGCATGTCCACATGTAGTACCTTTGCCTTCATTTGGACATTCTCTGCATTTGATAACTTCACCATGCATCCATGCAATTCTCAGGTAAGTTGTAATCACTTTTAATTGTCATCATCCTAGATGCCAATGATAATTTAGACTGACCTTGTCTACATCCATCGTAGATAGGTTGATTAGCAGCGCCTAACATATCATAAAACTTTTTAGCATCTACGTTTGGTTCCTCATAATATGAAACATCAGCAAATATGGCATTTTCATCAAATGCATATGATGTTTCCTGAAATGCATCTGTAACCATATCATGAAACCTATTTTCTGTTTCATGCTGATGACGACTAGTTCCTCTATTTAGGTTCCCACAACTGGAGCTACTACCTTCTTCAATATTACAACTTTCTCCATGAGAATCCCATAGATAGTAATTTAGGGTGAACCCTCTATTATATAAATGTTTCTTCACGCTGTCAATTGAAATATACTTCTCGTTCCCACATTTAATACAAGGGCAGAAGATTTTACCGTGCTCTTGCGCAAGGGAGTTGTTTGTTTCCTGATAGATGAATCTGTGAAAGTCCTCCCGATACTCTTTTGTAACTTCCTCAGTATCTGATCTCTATGCCTATACATTCACCCTCGTAAGGCAAAAATTTCATGCTCCGAACCCAACATTTTTTTTTCGGTTTATCCTTAGTTTTTCCGTAGTTTTTTTTGTTTTGAAATGTTGTGAATAAATGAGAGAGGGTGGGGTTTTTTTTATAGCCATCTTTTGCGAGGAATTTGCGAGGAAAAGACTCCTCGCAAATAGTTGTTACTCATCTGAAAAACGTGTTTACTTAACTACGGGTTATACTCGCAATTCCTCCCTCGCAAATTTGCGAGAGATTTGCAAGGAAAATGTGGTCTCTCACTGTTTCCTCGCAAAATCTTCGCAGATTTGCGAAGGAGTTTATTTCCTCGCAAAATGGGCGCTGATTTGTGAGAAAATTGCGAGTCATAATTTTGGTTGCATATTTGCGAGTGATTTATGAGGGAATTGTTTTTCGAAGCAGATTCTTCGCAAGTTGGTCGAAAATTTGCGAAGAAATATTTTCCTCGCAATTTTCCCTCACAAATCTGCTATTTTCTTGTAGTGTTTTTTCCTAAATGCAGTTGTTAAATTCTAATATAACCATAATCATAATTAAATCGAATTATCCAACGCTATTAGTACATCCTTATCGAATGTAAGCCACATATGGAATCGCAAATATTATAACTCTTTACACATACAATCATGTTACATCCTCATTGATACAATTCCTTCACTCGTCTCCTTTAACTGTGAGACTACCCACTCCATGTAAATTTCAATTGCATATGCCTTCCTAAATTCATCCACAACTTTATCATTCATCTTGCTTATCCCGCTATTTTGGTATCCATTTAAATGTAACTCCATGAATTTCACTGCAACAGGACCACAGTCTTCCGACCTAACGTTTTTATAAATAATTTCAGTTCGCTTGTAGTGAATCCATGCGACTGACTAAGCTGAAGACTGCAGTATCTGCAAATTAAATGCAACAACATTTCACTGGTACAATTAGTCTCTTCACTTTAGTGTCTTTCATATGAGTTGGGTTAAGATCAAGGATTTTCAATGGCGATATTTTCAAATTTATTATCATCCCCAACCAATGATTTTCATTCCAGAGCATTGGTACGTAAATGGTAACATATTCCAACCACTTTGTTCCTTCGACGTATACAAATCTTGTAATAATTTCAGGATAATGCACTGAACTCTTGTCCCTCGCATTTTTAAATTGAGGATACTTCTCTAATAACTAGCCAGTAAACTACGGGGATACAAAGCATGACCGCTCTAGTACTAGAGCAAATGCGTGTTTCATCCGCAGAAAACTCCTCAGAACCTCTATATGCTGTTACACGATACAATTTTTAATTGTCAAGAAATTGTATACACATATGGTTTATAGTTTACATTTATAAATCAACATACCTTATCAGAGATCCAGATTTGGCACTTACATAATTTGAGCCAGAATTCATTGTCAATCACAATATTGATGCATGACACCGTCTCACTGCATTGCAAAATCACAAGTATTACATTAGTGATTCTTCCAACATAAACTAATGCATATTTTAGCATTCACAAACATACTTACTTGATTGGACTATTTTTAAAAGTCGTCTAAAATATCTTGAATGTGTTTCTGTCTACCATCAACATGAGGTCTAATGGATCCCTATGTGGCATAGACATAATGTGTATTGCTAGCTGGATTTCCATACTAGTAGGACATAATTGTTTCTTCTCAGGTAGCGTCGAACTGTCGCTCAGGCACACCTGATCCCTTTACACAATCTCTCGTTTATCACTAACAGGTGCCACATTTTGAGTAGTGACCAATGATTTCGTAGTTGAAACGCCTTTTTTTTCTTTTCCTGCTATGCATTTCCCCTCCTTATGACACACACAACCGAATTAGATTATAAAATTAAACTGTAGAACTAATTGAATATTTAATCTACAGAGTTCTTACCATAATTGGTTCTACATTACATATCTTGACAACTTACTCTCTTCAATTCATCACTATCCTCATGCAATACATTTTTGTCTATTCGATTATGTCTTTACTAAATTTTATATAACCACTTAAAATAATATTTACTTACTTCTTAACATCCTTTGACGTCCCCCATAACCTTTGAGGCACCATCCTGCTCTTCTGATACATCTTCCATGCCCACCTTCAAATTTGTATTATCACACTAAGTGGTGTACATATTTGTTATGCAAAATCTATACAAAAACCTAAATGTGAAGTTAAAACATTACAAAATCGGGTCCATTGATTTCCATCTGTACCAAGTTCTTCTTATTCTTCCTATCAACCTTCTTAAAAACAGCCTCCTTTTCAATATAACTAGTTGCAGCCTTTCACGCCCCCCCCCCCCCCCCCNCATCTACTCTGCATCCTCTTCATTTTCCTTGTGATATCAAAAATGAAATTTATATAACATTCATAGGTATGTACATATCCAATCGATTTACTAGGAATACTGGTAAACCTTTTATATTTTATGTGTTAGCTCTAAAACATTCCATTCTCTTCTGGTTTCTTCTTAATTGACCACTTGTTCATCAAATAGATGTATCTCTTTCCTGTCTTCATTTCCTTTTATGTTCAGGTATTCAATACATCTAATCAGTCATATTCTTAACCTTATATAGCTATCCTATCAGAATGATAAAACAGAAATCATTAAGATTGAGTGATATAAAGAGAAAAATACCTCAAACGTTTCTTCTATCTTTCTTCTAACATTCTCAACATCTAAACCCTCATCAGTTAAGTTTTTTATTTAACAACTTCATCAACCTCCATCAGGTCCTACATCTCCATTATGAGTTATATACACCAATATCATATATTATATTTCAGTTCCACATGTGAAACAATAAAACACCTTATCATGTTGTTCGTTGCCGCTCTTCCCAAGCTGTAAAAGCTTGGTTGAAAACGTGCCTGCCACATCTACTAGACCTTGATAATGTGTACTCAGCGTTAATTATCTCTCAATTTATACAGTTTTTTTTCACACAAAAACTAGCACGTAGCTATATGGAATGAAGTACACATAAACATATCCACACATCTAACATAATATGGACATACAAGAAAATGCTTGAACTTGACGCCTTTAACAAAAAAATGTTATAGAAAACAATGTCCACGAATACCAATTTACATTGCTTTTTTAACAAAAAAATTTTCAACAATTGTATGTGGATGCATTAATACCAATATACACAGTTAACAACACTAACTATAAGTTGTTATCTTACATAAAATATAATTTTAAGAATTTCCTCTATTATTCTAAATATATGATCCAACATTAGTCTACCTCATTGAATGCATATCCCACGCCTCCCTCTTGGTTAGCCATTTTGCAATCGAGTCTTTCTTAGTCCTTTAAGTACAACAAAAACTTGATACACTGAATTTAAGTTAATACACAAAAAAACACACTACCTTCTACCTCGTTTATTGTTTTTCCTATGTCTTGTAAAATTACACTTACACAGCCATAATAACTTCAACTATCCTGGCTTAATTTTTTTCTTGGACGATATGCCAACTGAAACCATTTCAGCAACTACCTTGATGTCGTGCACAATTTTCTTAATGCTACATTGATTGTTGTCTATTTCCAAATTTGACAAAACCTTGATAAACGTCGAGGAGAATCGTTCTTAACGACATTTCCATATGAGCATTCTTTGTTGTATGCTGTTCTAGCTTAGTTGTAAGCTTGCTCACCTTTAAATCTAGGTTCAACAATATGCTACATATATATTATTCAATGATACCACTGGTACCTACATCAATATGTTTTCCAACCTCCATAACCTTCTTGCTTTTATGCGTTGAACTAGAGTGCATTTATAAAGATTTTATATAGATCCTTTTATCCTACTAGTTTTTCTAGCGACAATATATTTTATGTGAGTAGCTTTTTTTTAAACATCAACCATTCCATGCAAAGATAAAGAATCATCCCCTCTTGGCCTCTGCAGTTTTGTGAACAAATGTTTCCTTTCGATCAACTTTTCTATATACTTCACCTTCTTGTCTTTCAATTCGCCATCCCATTCTGTTCATCCCTCTCTTTCCCACTCCTCAGGCGTAGGTATTGTTGGGATTACACAAAGCCTGCATTATATTTTATATTAGACATATGTCTTGTTAAAAACATTAAATAAACATGTTATATTTACACAACATTGCTACCTAGATATCATTTTTGACCTCGAAGACATTTTTCGCCGTTGTTTAGTCACATTGGTATGGCATATAAATGGGTCATCCATAGGTGTATTCTTGTTATTAGTATCAGGGAGCTTCTCAAACAAGCCACTAATATTCTATAAGGCAAACAACGACAATAGCAGTGGAAACCTTTGAAGGCTCATTGTTTGTTGCTGCACATTTTCTCTTAACATATCAACTGGATCATCGATCTTCTTGCGTTTCTTACTTCCTGGCCTCAGTGCAGCAATAGTATGAAGGAAGGATTCCCTGCCCCATGGAAGCTTTAGGAATTTGTCTATATCTTTCATCATCTTCACATACTTTGGTTTTGGCCTACCAACCTCGTGCTTCATGATCAAAACACTATCTACAATTAGAATTAGAGTCAGACACAACTTTTTCTGATCAGGCATATATTCGAACTTATCTAACATGTTATAGAGATCCCAAGCATCTTTGTATAGTCCTTACCAATATGCTCGGTCCAGAAAGAATGAGCTTCAGGTTTCTTGGGGATGTTTTTGAGGTCATAGTCCTCAGGGAAGTCTCTATAGTGAAGCCTGGTAATAGTCCCCAATCTCAACAAGTGACCACCTCAATGGTTGTCCACCAAAAATAGTTCATAAAACAAACTTCTTCCTTGTTATTAACTGTATGGATAATAATCCATGGATTAACTTTCCTGATGTTTTACATCTAGCGACTGGGAACTCAAATAGACCTGCGAATGGCGAGTTTCTAATGATTTTAAGCTCCTTCATATCTTCCATTTTCTGCTGAATAAGAGAGATATAGTCGATTTTTGAATAGATGTTTAATCTTTCATCTAGGTATCGGTCTATCGCAAACAATCATTTCGGTAGCTCCTTGTCCAACATTGATTTATTGTCTTATATGTAAATTAAAATTAAAAAATTTGTAACTTAATACAACGACAACTCACAAAACTATACTGATGACTAGAGTTTTTTACCTTTCAAAAAATAGTTACGAGTTGTTTGTCGGAACTTGATTTCCTTTTGCCTGCTGCAGTAAAAGGAAATCTTGATTTAAAACAAAGACAAAGACGGTTCTCAGGGTTTCAGTCGGATATGTTCTTCGATGAAACTGACAACTTAATAAAAATTGGCACAATTTCTCTGATTATTTTTTCAAAAAAGACTTAATAAAGGAATTTTACTATGCTACTCTCGTTTTTTTTTTCAACCAAACCACTTACCACAAAACCACATTTAGTTAAGGCTATATATTTTTTTAAACATAATTAGGTGCCTAAATAATACTTGAAAATCTTTGTGAAATTAAAACACACAAGGGACCTAAATGTATGAAGCTCTCTTAGGTTTTTAAGGCTTTTAGGGTTTTTGGGTTTTTTGGCTTTTCACATAAAAATTACAATTGATCCAGTTTTATGTACCAGAATGTTAAACAAGATATTAAAGAAATTAAAAAAAAAAAAAATGGCAACTACTACAATAACGAAATACTTAAAACAAAATAAACCTACATATCTAACAAAGCATTATTGAATGAATAAAATGCCAAGATAAGTGATCAATAAAAAGGAATCACGTCTAGGATTACTTTCGGTGATCCACGCAGGTAGGAACTGCAGTTGTATTATGGCCGTGAATGGAAACAATTTCAACATTTTTATGAATGTGCACGGCTTATTTTAATTTTGATTCTAATCAAGCAATTAAGCCATAAAGCGGTCCGTTATATTTGATGAACCACATTTGAAGAATAAAACCATAGAAAAAAGCAAGAGAAAATTGCTTAAATACCATCATTTTCCCAAAGTCTTGCAAAAATGCCACTAACATTCCAACTTTCCACAAATGCCATATTTGACACCAGTGAATTACTAATTTACCCTTTTTTACTTGTCGAAAGCTGGTAAAAACTTACATTGCGCTTGTTTTCTTGTAGCTCGAACCCGGGTGGGAAGAAAAAGGGGCGAAGACATATCCACTGTGCTATGAATTTTATTTGTATAATAAGCTAATGATAATACTATAAAACGTATATACAACGAATTTCTTCTTATAATTTACTGGTTGAGTCTCGTATTTAGGGTCTCGAGTTTATGATTTATAGTTTATAGTTTATTGTTTATGATTTAGTTTTTTGTGTTTATGATGTAAAATTTGGGGTTTAGGATTTAGTTTTACTATTTATATTTTAGGGTTTATAGTTTGGTGTTTGTGGTTTATATTTAGATTTAAAGTTTAGTGTTTAGGGTTTTGATTTTTGGTTTGTGAGTTATGAATTATGGTTTAGGGTTTAGGTTATAGGATTTTTTGCCAGAGTATAAGGTTTCGCTTTAGGTGTATGATTTAGGATTTAGAGTTAATTTTTGTGTTTATTGTTATGGTTTAGGGTTTAAGGTTTTGGTTTGGGTTTAAGATTTAGGTTTTTGTTTTGTTTTTTGTGTAGGTTTGGATTTTGGGTTATGGTATATGATTTATGGTTTAAGTTTAGTTTTAGTGTTTGTTGTTTATGGTTTAGGGTTTAGTATTTAAATGTTAGTTTTTATGGTTTAGGGTTTAGTATTTAAATGTTGGTTTTATGGTTTAGAGTTTAGGGTTCATATTTAGGTTTTTAGGGTTAGGGTTTAGGTTTTGGATTTGGATTTGAGTTTGGAATTTAGGGTTTAGAAATTAGCGTTTTGGGCTTAGTGTTTGAGTTTAGGGTTTAAGGTTAATTTGCAGGGCTTACGGTTTAGGCTTTTGGGTTTATGGTTTATTTTTTTAGGGTTTTTTATTTAGGGTGTATGCTTTAAGGTTTGGAATTTAAATTAATTGTTTGTTAGGGTTTAGAGTTTATTGTTTGGGTTTATGGTTTCAGTTTAGGGTTTAGGGTTTGTAGTGTTAGATTTTGGCTTTATGTTTAATTTTTATTGTTTATGTTTAAGGTTTAAGGGTTTTTTTTAGCGGTGAGATTTTAATAATTTATTATGGTTTAAGGTTTAATTTTTAAGTTTTGGATTTAGATTTATGGTTTACAAATTATGGTTTAAGGTTTACTGTTTGTTGTCATGGTTTAGGGTTTAGAGTTTTAGTTTACGGTTTAGGGTTTGAGTTTGTGATTTTGGGTTTATAGTGTATGATTTAGGGTTTAGGGTTAAATTTTTAGTTTTTATTTTTTTTGGGTTTAGAGTTTAATATTTAGATGTTGGCATTTATGTTTTACAGCTTGTGGTGTGCGGTTTAATGTTTAGGGTTTACTAGTTAGTTGGTCCGCATTACATGCGAGCTATCATAATTTTGTAAATTTTTTGAATTTGATAATTTGGTGATATAATTCTATTTTATCAACATAAAAATTTATCAGGCATACATGATAGACATAAAGTTTTTTATGATGTTCAAAATTTTCTACTTTCAAAATTTTAATCATATTATTTTATTTAGTCAATACACTTTATTCTATGAATGTAAAATAAGATAATAAACTCTCAATTTTGCATATCCAACGTAAGATAGAAATATTTTTGCGAATTATAATTGTCAACCCCGCTAAAATATAATCTTAAATACTAAATTACTTCATTTGACCTATCTTGTATACAGTTGAAATGTTTTGTAGATTTTAACACTTGACCCCACTAAAAGCTATAATGTTAAATTCTAAATTGCTATATTTATGAATGCAAATGTTGATTCATAATTTACTAAATTTATTTTCTGTATAATTATTGAAAGATAAAAGATATGACATTTTAATAATTCATATGATTTTTTGAGTTACCAATCTACAATAATTTAAAATTCATTAAATATAAATAAATTTTGTAAAAAACATGATAGATTTTTCGATTTTTAGTTTTAAAATTAATACTAAATTCTAAATTGCTATATTTATGAATGCAAATGTTGATTCATAATTTACTAAATTTATTTTCTGTATAATTATTGAAAGATAGAATATATGATATTTTAATAATTCGTATGATTTTTTTGAGTTAACCAAAATCTAAGAATTTTAAAAACTATCAAAATATGTATAAATGTTGTAAAACACATGACATATTTTTTTGGATTTTTTATTTTTAAATAAAAATTATTAAAATAATTTTTAAGGATAACATAGTAATCAACCAAACCAACTTTTTTCTATTGCAAACTGACTTCATACTTAATATATAAGATTGTTTAGGGTTTTAAGGCTTTTTTTATTGTTTTGTGGTTCATTTTTAGGATTTAGAGTTTATGATTTAAGTTTAGAGTTTAGAATTTAGAGTTTTGTTATTTGAGTTTATGCTTTAGTGTTTAATGATTGGGGTTTATGTGTACCTTTTCAGGTTTGTCCACTTGGTAAAAGCAATGTATAACAAAAAAAGAGTGCAGGTTATATACTACAAATATCGAGAAATTGATATGTGTGATGGTTGTGGTATAATGGTAACATGGTGGGGCGGTATCCTCTCCGCCCATGTTCTATTACATTCAGCTGCATTTTTGTTTGTTTTAACTAAAAGCGAGGGTATAAGTGTAATTTCAATCCACAATTAATGGCATAGGGTAGAAGTGTAATTTCAATCCACAATTAATGGCATTTGAAAAGATTTATTTTCAGTGGCATTTATGAAAATCCAGAAACCAATTATGGTGTGGGATGCAATTGTCCCAAAAAGCAAATAGTTGTGGATTATAGAAGCCCCACATGCGTTTCATCCCACACCTACTTATGTGTGGTTACATGCGTTTTGATATTTCTTTTATTTATGAAAGTTACTTTTTAAAATAAATTCAGTAAATTCAATTATTTATGTATGCAATTTTTAAAAATCGAACTTGAAGTTAACGTCTGAATCTGAAAAAAATGGAATATATTAGTCATTGACTTTTTTCATATAAACTGAACCGAAAAACGGATATGAGAAACCGATTGTAATAAAAAAAATTGTTAAAAAATACCCGAATTGTTTCAATTTTTGGAAACCGAAAGAAACGAAACCGAAATGCAATATTTTGAAAAATCGAAAGAACCGAAAATGCTAAAAATTGCACCAAAATTACTTAAAATATCCGAAAATAACAGAAAATATCCAAAATACCTAAAAATTTATATCCAAATTGTTACTTTCTTCAGTTGAAACTGAATCAAAACCAAACTGAACCGACGGAAAACCTCTCAGATCCAATATGATTCCAAAAATTAGAAACCAAATTAACCGAACTGAATAACCGAATGCCCACCCCTAATTCCGACATATGCTGAATAAAACTTGACCCAAATTTTGTAAATAAACAAATGCATCGTGTAGGACTGGTAGTTTAGATTTTTTGTATACTCAAATCTGATCCGAACCTGATCAAATATTCGAACGCTCAACCCTAAAATATCTATTAGAGTGTTAGTATTAATAGCACTAATCAATTTAAATCTTACTTGTTTGTAAAAAAGATTGTATGTTAAATAAAATTTAAATTTATGTATTTAGGGTTAATAATATACAAAATAATTTCTACTTATCAAATAATTAAATTATTTTAATTTAAAATTATACTAATATCACTAATTTATTTTTGTTTACAAAATATATATGATACATGTTTTGCACTATTTTAATTTTTTTTCCGATTCTATTATACATTCTACCTGCATTTTATTTTCCTTACCATTCAATTATTATCCCGTACTCTTATTTTACACAAACCGAACTTGTTCCGTAATTTACAATTATTCCGCACGAACCGCATTTCAACCACACCACACTATCTAATCCACTTGTATTTCCCATCATAATCCGATGTTACCATTCGGAGCCATATAAGTTTGAGCTCGGTACATATATATTGGCTAGACCAAAACTTGTCACGGTATGACTAGTTCTTTTCTTGTACTTCCAGTAAAAAGACATCAAACATGGTTGACGAACAAGAGACATCACCACCGAAGCAGTATCTCGAACACCACTCCTGCCTCACATGCCGCTCCACTCCCACCGCTTACTCAAAATGTGAAACAGTCGTCCAGCCACTAGCCATTGTATACTATAAGCAAGTGATCTAGAATAAAATATCTTAAAAGTGTATCAAATTTTTACTCCACGCAAAAAAAGCATTGTCAATTTAACATTAATTCCCCCCCTCCCCCCCCCCCCCCCCCCCCCCCCCCCCCCCAGTGTTTATTCTATTTTTTTTNAGGGCATTACGTAAGAAACACGAAATACTATTAAATATTGTCACCATAAGATGTTGAACTGAATTTAGGATATTCAATTAACTAATTAAAACCAAATCCCTTTCACATTTATTTGGTTTTCCATAACGGTTGACAAATACACACAGTCACACGTACTTTATCTATAATCTAACTAATTAAAAAGAGATCATTCTTCACTTTGAGGTATTCCACCTCAGCTTCTTAGGAGAAGCTCCCCTTTCGCCACGTCAGATCTCAACACCAAGCTGTTTGCTCTCAAAACTTCATGCCATTTCAGAGAATTGTGTTTGCGACACACACACAAAACAACAAACAACAAACTTTCTTCTTCATTACCTAGCCCACTTAGCCCACCAGCTTTCCCGACCCAAACCACTCCACAATTTTGTCATCTTCAAAGTCGCCAACCAGACGATCTACAACCTCCCAAGTGAAACCCTCAGCCGTTACATCCACAACCTCTGTCGGCTCCTTCAGTTCACCAATTATGAATAGCCCCTTCAACTCCTCTCCCATCAATGTCGCTATGAAGAATCAGACCCGTTCACCAATTTTGCGAACCTCAGCTCCATCAATAACATTGTTGAAGTGTTTTGTGATGACGAGATAGCAATAACAGTAATCTACTCTTGGGAGGCTCATAACTACAAGAAAGAAAATTTGCTCTTTTGCGATAAAAAGAGAATGGCGACCGACCTTTTGAAATTTGATCATCATTCTTCCTCTGGACATGGTGTTTTGGCTCAGCGACGCTTCAATCTCATCTCATCTTCGTTCTTATTCGCAGGTTTGGATCGAATTCATTTACTCGATTGTCCTTTGATTTGTTTGATCTACCACAAGGATGATTCCTTTGAAATGTATTTCGCAGAAGATGGTAAAGAGTGATCGATTCCATATCGAGTCATGACGAGGAAGCTGTATATAACTCCAATCTGGTATATTGCTTATATATGTACATTTGAAATCTCTAAGTTCGCTTAGATTTATGATTTGTTCGAGTACTGATTCATTCCACTGCTTAAGAATGCATCACATGTACTTATTGTTCAGCTATGTTTAACATGAAACCTCGAAGCTCTGTATGAGTATTTATGAGGGGAATCGAATTAGTGTTCCTAGAAGATTTTTGATTTTTTTTCCCAATTTTATGAGGCTCTCATGTGATTTTAGAGTGACTACCAGTGATTTTAGAGTAGCGGTTGTGCTTTTTTCCCAATCCCGTGGGGATGCATCTACCAGTGATTTTAGATTAGCGGTTGTGCTTTTATTCTGTTTCGTGGCATTTTATTCTGTAGGCTGATGAAGTTATTTGCTTGATCGAAACCCGGTGTAGCTCTTAGCTGAAGATTCTGCTGTGAAGAAATTTAAGTCTCATAAGAAAGGTGGGAGTCACAAACTGGAAAGAATTGGAGATGTGCTCACAGTCGTTGATATTGCAGGTAAAAGTGACAAGCATCATGACACTTTGTTTTTAAAATTTATAACTTTGTAGGAATTGACATTATTTTCTTATTATGTGTAGAAGGTTTGTTGAAAGGAATGTTAATGGAGTTATAAGGAGCAAAAACGAGGAGCACAATTTTCTTCGAGATTTTTGCTAAAACCGACGGTCAATTCTGCAACGACAATGTGTTGGTCTAGCTTTCATATCAAGTTAGTGTATATTGCAGATTTAATCAGGTTATTCTCTCATGAGTTTATCCGTTTTTTTTGTGCTCCTGGTTTCTGTATAGGCATTGCATGCCCTTGATCTTCTCAATGAATAAAATTAGAAAATTATAGTTTAGAGTTTAGAGATTTACTAGGTCTTCCATATTTGGTCTTGGTTATTCAAAATCATGTTTTTTCTGAAATGCTAAAGCTAAATCAGAACTCCAGACTCTGTTCGTGAAGGTCTGCTCAATGTTGTTATTGTCTTTCTTTTTATGTCACAAGTGATTATGGAGAGTGAGACGAAACCAGCCTTCAGCAAATCTAACGGACTTCCTCGGAAATGATTCTATAGAGCATGACCTCCTACAAACTAGATTAATTACATTCTAAATTACTTTATATTTCTCCTCTTCCCTGACCCGAATTACAAGGAGAAGAATAACAAAGTAGAGTGATTAACACTCATTTTCTAGATGAGTATAATGAGTGCCAGTGGGATTATGTTCACGATCACTAATATTGAGCAAAGAAGTGTATCAAAGTAACTCCTAGAATTCCATAATTATGTTAAAAGCTTATTGAGTCGTTCTAATTATTTTCACCTGATATAAAGCATATACCGAATAACCAACCATTTTTCATTGCTAATCAAATACAACACATATACGTTCATATATTTTAGATCAAAGTCTAAAGTATTCTCAGAAAACACATGATAGTGGGAAAGAGAAGTGCCTTTCTTAATGTTGGGTCTCCATCTTCTCAAGATCAGATGTTGATACATACTGAAGGCCAAGCTCAAGAATAGGTTAAAGCTACTACTTCAAATTTTCTGTTATTGTTTCTGATGGAGTTGCATAAAATATGTATCTTAGTATTACATTGTCCCAACACAAAATTATATCTTAAACAATTTCATTCGAGGAAAAAGCATAAAAGGATTATTTGATACACTCACATCAAAACTAATGTAGTACACAAATTTATATCTACTACCCGTAAGATATATTCTTTTAATACATAACACAAGTAAAAGTGTTGAAAAATCGGTTACGATAGTATTAAATAATCAGAACGCCAATTTTAACAATATTTCATCAACAACAAAAATTCATATTTGCATCAAAATACATCAACTTTGAACATATAATATATGACTAGATGATTTCTCACACCTTGTGCGGAAAAAAACTATAAAATATATTTATAAAATGTAAATTATGTTATGTATTTTTTAATATTAAAACATATTTCTACTTACTAATAATAAAATTCAAATCTTATGATATTTTGTTTAGATGATATAAATTATTTATTAGGATATTATCAAATTGATGAGTATAAAAATTGATTTAAATATGATAATAATTTTTGTCACTAATTTAATTTGTTTTCATTTCTTATTTTAGGTGATAGATCATTTGAGTATTTTGTTTTTAGGTTTATATAAGAAAAAATATATTAGTCTATCATTGTGATTGAGTTAATAAATTTTTTTGAAAATACATAGAGATTAATTACTTTTGTGAATAATTTAGAGTTTTTCGTTTTGATGACATTTTTTAATGCACATTTTTGAAATGAGAGAAAACATTATTGTATTTTGATGGTTAAGTTAATAATTTAGAACTTTAAAAGATGAAACATTATTGTTGTTCAAATATTTTACAAGATTTTTTTTTTTTGATGAGAGTTTTTCGGTTTAAAAGTATTATAAAATTTTAACCAATGAATTATAACAATTTAATGTTAAAATTTTAAGAAGTTGACACATAAGCAAATGTTTCATCTTTTAAAATTCTAAATCATTAACTTAACCATCAAAATACAATATTAATTGTATTTTACAAGATTTTTTTTGTTGAGGGTTTTTTGGTTAAAAAGTATTAGAAAATTCTAACCAATGAAATTATAACAATTTAATGTTGAAGTTTTAAGAAGTTGACACATAAGCATAATCCACTTAAACTACTTCTCAATTAATATATAGGGGATGTAAAAAAAAACCATGTAACATAATCGTTCCACATGTAACATGAAGGCTTGATCTGAAAAAGCATAAATAGTTAATTTGTATTTGGTTTTGTATTTCTGTTTAATTTTATTGTTGCCAATATTTTGAGAAGATCTAAACTCATTAATTAGTATAAAAATCATGCAGTAGAGATTCATGAATACTAAAAGTGATTATGAGTATACAGTATAAATAATGAAACCATTTAGATAAAACTCGAAGACAAATATGATGAGTTCTAAAAAACCAAAAAAAATATGATGAGTTCTAAAAAAAGTGAAGAATGATAGATCCTAAGTAAAATGGTTACTATACTGAAGCGGAATTAAGATCTGAATATGTGTGGTTTGTAAAACGTATTTTGGTTTATGGCTTTTAGCTTATGAGAATTTGATTTTTGAACCCGAAAATGTGTGGTTTGTAAAATGGATTTTGGATTTTGGTTTATGGCTTTTATGTTTTAATTTTTTTTTATTTTTGAATATGTTATAAATTAAACTATTTCTGTTTTTCAAAAAATCTGATTGGCAATTATCAAAAAAAATATTGATTGGCAAATTTTATAGTTTTTCCAAAAATTCAAAATCTGTAATTTTCTAAAATTTTTTATACTTGATCCACATTTAAAAATGTTTTGTGAGCAACTCTCATTTGGTAGGTGTGTAGATCTTAAATTTGCAAGCCATTTTGACAAGCTAATTTATATTTTTCACATGGAGCATACAAGTTTTATATGGTTTCAAGCTAGACAAGATTTATTGAAGGGCGTGATTGGAGGGAAAAGTTGGACGTGGATTTAGTTAGATATGTCAAACTATTTTATATAACCTGATGCTATCAAAACTAAAGATCAAATGTTCAGTTAAGGAGATAGTTAATTGCGAGTATTTTACATGCGAAAATATTTTAGCCTTTCTCTTCTAATCTTTGTAACCCATTTTGTATCTCTGGCTAAAAATTATGAAATTTTCTTAAGAGAAATCTTATGTGGATCGAATTTCAATGTAGAGTTTTATTAATAAAGTTATACCCAAAACATTGAAAGAAAACCCTCAAGTAAATTCGAATCTTCCAAAAATTAGATAATGGGGTCTGGCTTGTGGAAATAATTTCTCTCCAACGTGAAAATCCAAATAATCCTAACTTTGTAGATGGTTGAAAAAAATCAAAATCCGTACCTAAAGATTTTGATCAAATGTAAGGTTAGTAACTCCAGTCTCACTTATACCCTCAAGTTAGAGTTTGATCCGCGCAATCACGCTGGTGTATTTTAATTTTATGTATTCAAAGTTCGAATAATATTATATACCTGAAATACCGTGAAAATTATATGTTTGGATCTATGCCCGAAATATTAATAGAAATTTTAAGAGCTATGAGTGGAGTAATTGAATTTTCATTGTGAAATAAGAAAATCACAGAAGTCGAATGATTATCAGCTATAAAATGATGATATATCACTTTACCAATATATTTTATCATAAGATTATCAATATATCGAATGATTATCAACTATAAAGTGATAGTTATGGTTTTTAATCATATGATATATAATTCTTACAATTATTGTTAAAAACAAAACATACAATAAAATATATTAAAATATATTATGTGTTTGATGTAAAATTTTAATCTTCCTAACTATCAACCTGAAAATTTGAGAGTTTATTTTCATAATTATGTGTCAACAACAATATTATATACAAAACAGCGCGTAGCTCAGAAGTATCCCTTAATAGGGAAGTACAGAAGTTACAAATAAAATAAATGGACAAACAAAAGCAAATGTGCATTCTACCAAAAATTGACACGTCCGCCCATCATCTCTTAAAGAATAAATCATCTTTTTGCTTTCTACGAAACATAAGAAACTGTCCAAATCTTTATATTTATCCCCCCCAATCGTTACTAAGAAACAGATCGTTCGTCTTCTCTCATTCGTCTCTATTTAATAGGAAAGATCTCAGGCAACGAGATTGTAGACTTAGGGTCGTCTTTCGCAGTTTTGTGACCACGGCCAGCCACGTAATTGCATCGTCGCTTTAGCCTTCGAGAACAGAAATTGAAAAATGCAACCCCTCCACTCCATATCGTCGGCCACGCAATTGCCGTCTTTAGCACCACAATCGTCGCTGAAGATGGCTTCCTCGTGCTTAAAACCCCAACCTGAACCACCGCTTGCTCCGACTCCGCCACAGCTCCGTATCACACATCAACCGCTCAATCAACACCACAGGTGTCGGTGCAGTGGTTTCATTAGTTTTTTATCTCTGTTTGTGGTGGTGGTGGTAGTGGGAGGCTGATAGGATATGGCACAGTAGCAGGAAGGAGCTGTGGTTGTGAGCCTCGAGCAGAAGATTCTCCTGCCGTGGCCGCAACCTCAACCTCCGATACCGTGAAGAGGAACAAAAAATGTTCTTGCTTATTCCTCAATCGTCAACTTCTGAAAGATGTGCGAGTCTTACTTTGTTTTTATTCTCTTTTCATGTGAGAAGATGTTGATGTTTTGTTGTTGCTTCAGTGTTTCTAATCGTTTCTCTGTGTAAAAATGGTTGTATAGTTGATCACAGAGATCAAAACACATTGGCGAAGCTTCAAGCAGAAAGGTTGACAAAAAAAAAATCAACGAGCTTAAAGAAAGGACGAATGATTACACCACACAACAACTTATTCGATCAAATAAGTAGTTTTGAATCAAGAGATGTCTAATTTCTTCGGACATGGTAAACGAACTATGTCTCACGGTGTTTTTTCGATTACAGGACAAAAGTTGTTGACTTTTGTGTAAACTGGTAAGTTGGCATGTAGCCAGATAAATGATGGGTGGGTATTTGTTTGATGGAAGTAACATGTCAAGAATGTAGTTCAGATCGTTTCTTTATCTCCTACTCTGTTTGGTTTAACGGTTTACTATCACATCTTAAGATATGTATGAAGCTCGCTACTCTATGGTTGTCTGTGGGAGATTTGTTACGCATTCCTCCTACAATTCATTTTGTAAGCACATGATTTTGTATTTGTGCTTTTTTCACTCAAGCAGAATCCAACGAGTTCTAGAATTGTCTAGGTGGCTTCATGTACCTCAAACTTTGATCTTCTTACGAGGTCTATAACAATTATTGAATCTTATAACTTTGTCTTCTTGCAATTGGTTTTTTTCAAATTTCTCAGGTTTGTTCGGTAATTCATCATAGCCTATAAGTTTTTACACTCTAAAGCTATGTTTAGATTGATTTTGTTTACATAGCTATGAGTGATGTCCTCTTGAATCTTTGTTTACATCTATTGTTAATTGTTCCATCCATTAGAATTTATTAAAAATAATAAGATAAGCTTTTTTCAACCAAATACAATAATAAGATAAGTTTATGTCAACTTTTTAAAAAAATTATCTTCAAAATATGATAAAACAAAAAATAAAACAAATAATCAAGTTACTCCAAGTAATATTTCAGAAAATTAAAATTTTTTGTGTATTTTTGTCTTTCCAATTAAAAAATGGGATCAACCAAAACAAAGATTAAAAGCGTTAAGATAGTGAGATTACAACTTATTACAAATAATATTGAAATAAAAAAATGGAAAATATTTTTAAACAATAGGTCATAACACAAAAATTAGGTTTGGTTTTCTATATATATCTAAAAGAAATCGACTTCAAAATAGTATAAATTTATGTTGTAAGTGTTCATTTAGTATTAATTTTCAGTTAAAATTTTTTGAGAAAAATTGAAAATTCTTTCTATAGTTTTTCTGTTTATTTTAGTTTCGTGAGATTAAAATAATAAGCGATGTTTTAGTTTCTATCATTATGTTCTACCAAAGAGAGTTTTAGTTCTGCAAACTCCTAGCTAAAAAAGTCAGAAAAAACCACAATTTACATTTGTTTACAATTTTTGGTCAAATGTATCATGATTTCTTCAGTTTGCTAGTTAAATTTAATTTTATTTTCACTTAGATTTTTCACAAATTACAGTTCTTTATGTAGTAAAACGTAATTTTCAAAAGGGTAGATTAATTAAGAAAAAGTGAGGAGAAAAAAAAGACAACAATAAATTTGTGCATACTAAAATTAAAAATTTATGAAAGTGAGTTACATTTCAATATTTGATGCATCATAACCTATCATCTAAACTTAGTTAAAACAACGTAAAATATTTACTTATATATCAAATATAAAGATAAGAGATATCTATTAACAAAAAAGATTCAGAGATAAATGTTGCATTTTGAGAAAATATAGGTAAAATAACTATGTTGAATTTCTATAATTAATTAAACTAATATATTCATTTTCTTGGATTACAAGAATAATATATTCATCATAAGAATTTTATCTTGCATAAATGTAGATATAAGAATACGCTGAGAAGCTCCGCCCAATAAGAAAGAGCGACATCTTCTCCACATGAGCTTTTGTTTGAAAAAATTGATTTTCGAGTTATTTGACTCCACAACTATACAAGAAGGATAACTGAAAAAACAACAAAGAGAAAACATCCCACGACGAAAACGACGGAGCTCCGGCCGCCGGAGAGGTCACAACACCGCCTGTTTTTTTTTCTCGCTCTATGTTGCTTCTTTTATATCTAAATCCTAAGTTATTAAATCATTCATTTATAAAACCATTTTTAAATCACAATTTATTGGAAATTAAAGATCTCATTAATAATTTATATAAAAATGATTTCAAATTATTTGAGAGGCAGTTTATAGTTAAAAAAAATGATATAAATTGTTATATTCTAAAACTCATCCACCGGATTAGTTGCGGAAATTATCCATAAATTTTCTCATAATATATGATTATAGGCTTAGATAAATATGTGTTTTTTGGGAGAAATATTTAATGAAAACATATAAATTATTTTAGCCTATTTAAAACATTTAAAAAAATAGGTGATGATGCTTAATTTATTTTAAAAAAATTTGAATTATTTTTTTATTCATGACTAAATCAACGTTAACAAAACATGTGTTTTTAATCTCCATTACATTCAAGAGTATAATATATAAGTTTTCATTGAGGTTAGACTTATAGATTTTAAAATAATATGATTACAATTTGTGCAACCTCATCTTATATAATTTACTCATAATATATGAATATTATTAACGTATCTTTTTTTTGTCACAATTATTAACGTATCTAAATGCCACAAAATGTATCTCTTGCATTCAGATCATGTAAAACGCAATTAACGGGGTTAAAAACGGCTCCACGGTTGACCAAACAAACATTAACCTTACTATAATAAAAAATAAAAGCTCCTTCGACACAAGAAGGGGGAAAACGAGCATCCCACACTCCAAAAAAATAACATAGAAAAAATTACATTCATGTGATTTATTGTGTAATGGTTACGCCTCTTGAACCAATTCTCGGTTTACAAAACCTTACCATTTCCTACTACATTTATATTCACTTTAGTTAACTTTTCAACATTAGATTCTATTAAAAATGATGTAACTGTTTAAGACCACACTATGTGTAAAGCTAAATCAATCAATATCACAATTGAAGTGAATAAATTAACTCTAAACCACAGAGAAGACATATCCAAACCTCAACCACGACCTAAAAGAGACAACCAGAACAAATCATACAACAATACTAAAAACACAAATGCCGCAAACACAAATCCGCGCGTAGCGTGGAATAGTCCTAGTAACTAATTAAAAAGAAATAATAGTGCATTTCTATACTAGCCACATAAGCAATGTACTAATCTCCTAAGAACATGCCACATCACCTGCTATTTTCTTCTCCTAGACTAGCCACATAAACAATTTATTAATCTCCTAAGAACATGTCATGTCACCTGCTATTTTATTCTCTTACAAACGTCGAATTAAAAGAACTTAACACAATTCTAATGGGCCTAGCCTCATCGAAACCCACATTTACAAGGGCCTGCGGAAACAACAATATTTTCCCACCTATGGCCTAGCAACGACAATCCACACCCACGATTCATTCGTATCGTTATCTCCCTGTTGTAACCTAAAATTTGTTCACAGCTGCAAACAACCTCCTTTTCAAATCCCACCCACCTTCATGTTTTCCCTTAGATATACTTAATTTGGCATTAAATAATCTATTTAACACCCACGATGACCATCCCCTCAGACGTTATGACTCTTCTCACATAGCTTATAAAGACACTCAGTACCCACCAACCCTCACATCTAGTTCACCACAGAGACTATGGACGCTCAGGACGACAACCACCACCGTTAAGCAGCCTGTGAACACAAATTGAAAACTCAATTTCATTACCGATATCAAAAGTTTGTACTTTCTTCTACAAAGATAAATTATTGATTTTTCTTTAATTTGTTTCTTGATGGAGGTTAGTTAAGCCTATGCAGATGCTCCTAGAAATTAGAGTTCTAACTACATGGATTTACCAAATGACGAAGAAGAGACAAAAGAAGGAGGAGAAGACAATAACTATGAGGGAATAAAAAGGTGAAGTTTCTATGGTTCTTTCAAAGTGTGCTCAATAATTTATTGCATAATCGAATTGTTATCTGTTGTATCTTAGAGATGTGTGATCTGCGAATCTTTTCACATCATTATTTTTAATTAATTTTATTCGTTTCATTTGATTCTTTAATGAAACTAAAATATATGAACATGATAAACACTTATGATATAACATAGCTTCATGATGTAAGACATTTGCAATAATCCCAGGGTAAAAATTTTTAATTGATGAATCACTTGCTAACTTTGATTTAATATGGATGAACATTCAAAATAATTCTTCTTGTTCTTCACTTTTCGAAGCTGTCAGCCATATCATCTGGCGTGTCTATCAGAAAGTGATTTGGTGAACATGAGAGGAGCTCCTGCAGAGTAGTCATGATAGAGTTACAAGCAGGGTCTGGTTCGTCATCTCTTCATCTAACTAATTAAAATAGCCTATGCTAACCGTATTCCAAGTGGATGGAGTTGAATCAGAATAATGAAACGGAAAAGTATAATAAAAAAACATAGTTGTTGGTGAAGAAATTCATGCAAGCTAGCTGATGATAAAGCTATTAGCTTACAGAGGAGAGCATTAATTTAGCCATGGATCTGTAGAAGATGTTTGAAAGAGAAACAAATGTTGAGGAAGACTAGGTATTGGTATTTCTTGGATTTGAAGATATTCAGTGATAAATTACTTCTTGATTTCCAAATAGAAAGGCCAACAAAATAAAATTACACTCTGGATTTGTGAGGTATCGTAGGTTCTGGTTGTGAGGACCAATCTCTGGGACAACAACACTGATGAGAGTATTGTTTCAATTTCAAGCTCTGATCATGAACACCCCCTCCACGATGTTAACAACCATAACATATCTGAACATCAAAACTCTTTGATGATTTGATACCCAGATTGGCCCCGTGAAAGTCCATGAGTCACACAATCATTGTAAGATGAAGATTATGCAGACCATGATTAGTTGGTTACGGCTGTGAGTCCAAGATGATATTCATTAAAACTAAATGCTTTCTTTTATTAAATACAACAGAACAGAGAGGTTGTAATTAATATGAATTTGAATCCGAATCTGAAATGAGTTGAGTTTCTAAAGCAAAATCTTCCATATTTCATAGGAAACTTTTTCGCTTTTGTTTTATAGCAAATCCTTTGGCCAATATCTAACGAATCTCCCATATTCATTTTCTGTCTCAAACCGTTGCGTACGTCAATGAAGCGCCTACAACACATCAGATTGCAACACCAAAGTAGAAGGATAATACATAATTGAATATGCATCGAGCTGCATTTTTTTCAGTGATGAGCTCTATACCCCTTCAAATGAATCAACCGAGATATCCTAGAGTCAGCAAACTATGTCTCTAAACAATCATTTTCAAATGAATCTGAATTAATTCTAAAGTCCATTATATCATACACTTTTAGATTAATTATTAAAGCACAACAAAACAAAATAAAAAACTTATAAACAGATATTAACAACGAAATTTGAACAACAAAAAATATTACGAAAAACAAATATTATCAAAATAAAAGAAAGACTTACAAAAAATAATCTTAGAGTAATAGAAAGAAAATATATGGTCTTATAAACTAGGGGTGGCCTCAGGTGGGCAAAAGAAATGAGAATCGAAGAACCGAACCGAATCGGAAAAAATGAACTGAGTCGAACCAAAAAATATTAAGTACATGAACAGATCCTAATTTATTAGAACCGAAGAATCGAAACCGAACCAAGAATCGAATGAGTATATAAAATACCTGGAAATTTAATTATAATACAAAAATATATGTCATACTTACGCCCCCAAAATAACTACGGTATCCAAAATAAAAAAGAATATTTAAATACTTTTATTATATTTATAAAAATAAATTACTTTTTACATGATTAAACCAAATTTTAATAAAATTTAATCAGACTTTATTTTTATTTTTGGATGATTCAGGTAAATACTCAAACCGAACATGTACACAGTAAAAAATTTAGTTAAAAAGAGTTAAACAACACACCATAAACCCAAGAAAAGAAAACATAGAGATTTGATGTGTAAAATAAGAGTGGAATAAAAAAAGCATTATTAACACCTATCCGCAATTCACATTCTCCACTATTCAATATCCCTGCATATAATTTATAGAAAGCAAATGAAATAAAGTGATAAAATCAGAATTTTTGTAGCCAAATTTTAATAAAACTCTTTAAAATAACAAAATATATACCACATAACCTGCACGTAGACATTTCACTAACACTCATTTTCTTTAATTCTCACTCTACACATGTAAGCATTTCACTAACACTCTTATAAAGTGCCACGTCAGATGATAATCTCTTATGCTGCCAAATAATGAAGCTTAAAGAATTCAAGTCAGGCCCACCAAAAACTTTATCTGCATCGAGTCACTTTACCTTCCAACCTCTTCCTTTATGGCTTCTTCCGTTTCAAATTTAAATCCCCATTACAACTGCCATCAAACCAATTTGGCGCTACGAATGACTCCTGAACGGGTAGGATGACGTATCCACACCTCTTTAGCGATTATCATCCCCCATCTTATAAAGCTCTCCACTTTCACAATACTGATACTCTACCTTTCATAGCCGTGAGAGACGATGACAGGCTACGTTGCAAAGCCTGTGACAGGTTTCAATATCAATGTCCTTCTATATGCTTAGGAAACTATGCACTTATACAGTACAGAGAGACTTCAAAGATAGCTCTTCATGCATCAAGAGAACCGACAACAATGGACATTTTTTCGTCATCTTACGTATACACAAATGAATCTCTTTATGATCGTTTAGCTATGTGATTTATGGTTCCTGTTTTTGAAATGTGATTTGAGTCATTGAGGATCATTTTCGGTGACTAAAGAGGACACTAGCAAATCAGCAAAACTCGATTGCCCAACTATTTGCTTCAAGTCACAACGACGTTTATCACCGGCAGTTAAACCGCTTTGTGACATCATTGTTCGCCGCGTTTGCTTCCATTATTGTAACTCTGATTGTTTTCACGATCGTTCCGGTCTCTTATTTATCTGTGAGAGATTACTCGGAGGAGATGGTGAAGATTGAGATCAGAACAATTGTTCTTCACTTACCTCTAAAATCAGAGAAAGAGTTATTAAGTGAAGGCAAAGAAAGAGCAACAGTTGTTGATGAGAGATGATTGTGAGGTCAACATCATGATGACTTGGATCTCTTCGGCAGAAATATTCCGTAAGAGAGAGATTTTTCCAATTGAAAAACACATCATTGAGATTCTTTGATAATTTTATCAGCGACAATGGATTCTCCTCAGGGCAATAAAACATCAAGACCGTTTGTTGACAGAGGCTACGGAGTTATGTTAGCGACTCCGCATTTGCGATTTCTTCTCAAGAACATGGCCACAGAATGGTGGTTACTAGAGATTCAAACTGGTAAAAGAGATCCCAGAAATATTCCTTTAGCTCAGAATCTTTCAAATCGCATGAGACTCGCGTATCTTTTTAGATACGTAGGTGTTTACTTGGATACGGACATGATTGTTCTCAAGAGCTTAAAACCTCCAAGGAATGTGATTGGTGCGCAAACACTTGAGCCGGTTTCAAGAAACTAAACAATATTGAACAACGCGAGGGAGAAGTTTGATAAAAACATATAATAACGTTTATGTCATTTGTTAGGGTAATTTTCCTGTTACTTGTATAGCAAAAAATGAAATGATGAAATATTCTACAAGAGGTGAGTGTCTGGTGAGAGAAAGACTAAATGTGTAATCCGACTTCGATTAGTTTCGATTAGGTTGTAGAGAAAGTTTAACAACCTGCAGAAAAGATAAAAAAATGGAATAAAATAATGTATTTATAAAATCCATGCGATTAGAAAGAAAAGAAAAACATTTTGGAGCAATGATATTTTCTATAGATTTATTTTTTTCCCTGGAAAATAATTTCAGATGCATATTATTCTTTTAAATAGCTGAGATCCCAAAAAAAGCTCTTAAAGAATATTCATAAACTAACAATTTAAGAGTTAGACTCTGCAAGTTGTTTCATTTGATGTATCCATTATGGGTTTGATAAGTTATTAAACTGCTCACGTCAAGTATAATATTATAGATGTTAAAAGGGACAAACAATCTTCTTTTTTCTTTTTCGTCTAAAAAGGACAAAGAATTTAAGAGTGTTTTGTAAATAACAAATTACTAATAGAATATATCTTAAAAACATCATTAGTAAAAATTATATAAAATAATGAAAAAACACTTAATGAAATTTATGGCTCACTCTTAATATCAAGAAGTGTTCTAATATATACGTGGGTATAACACAATTCATTCATTGAATAAAATATTTTATGACATGTAGGTAGGGGTGTCTAAATGGATAAATTAAAGAAACTAAATCATATCCAAATTAATTAGAAGCTAAAATGAGTCAATCCATAATCCATTAAAATTAATAGATTAGTGGTTTTAATGGTTTATCCAGTACTTTTTTATAGTGTAAAATAAAAATAATTGAAAACTATAATAATAAATAATAATTATCATTATCAATATCATCATGTTAATAATTAATGTTACTATAATCATCATCACAATTGTCATCATTAAATAATTCTTTAGACTGGTAGATTGGTGCCGCAAGAGGTGTCTCTCACGAGAGAGTCTTCTCGTAAGTCGAAGGGAGCAATGGTTCATGCTCACAAATCTGATAGAGTGGATGTACTTCATGATGGTGATTCTTCTCGTAATTATGGTGAGAAGAGATCAGATCGTAAGTCTGATGGGGTTTTGCCCTATGTACGTGATTCTCGTCACGTAGCTTCTTCCACACGTAAACACCAGGATTCAAAAGTTCACCAAGGAAGCCGTGTGGAATCGGCTGGTTGTGGGGCCGCTCGCGAGGGAGAATCTTCACATACTTTTGTTGGGGTTAAATTGGCTAGTACATCTGATGGAGCTATGGTTCATGCTATTGGTTCTGACCGTGTGAGGGACAGGGCAAAAGTGAAAGAAGTTGTTGTGGACGATGATGATGATCTCTTGGGTGAGGATTGGGTGCAAGGTGAAACGGATAAGCTGAAGCTACTGGGTACAGGTCCGGTTGTACCTGTTTCTTTGTCGAAGGTTGGTTTGCATGAAGATAAAGTTATTGTGGACAGTAACGTTGTGAGGAGGAGGTAGGGGAATGAGCCAAAGAAGCTGAAAATAAATGATTCCCCGGATAGGTCTCATAAAAAATCGCTTCTAGCAATTCATGGGAAGAAGGAACAGATCTTCCGTCCGGGATCTCCGCGACGTAGAGACCATGTCATTGCTGGCTCTAGTAGGAAAGAACGCATTTCTCATAGTGTGTTTCCCTCGAGCAAGAAATCTCACTCCGAAAAGCGACATAAATCATCTGACAAAGACGGTCTGGTGGGGTCCCAGAACTCACCCAATACCCATAAATGAGGATACTGGTTGGAACTGTAGAGGGATTGGGAATGACCTCACAGTTTGAAGCCTAGAGGAGATACATAAAAAAGTATCGTCCTGGTTTACTATTCCTATCGGAGACGAAGAATAGAAGGGAAGTGCTACTGAATCAGAAGAGGAAGCTAGAGTACGACCGTCTAGAGACCGTGGAGCCCATTGTCTCAAGTAGTGGTTTAGCTCTGTTTTTTATGGATGATTTTGATGTTGCTATTTTATTTTCGGACAACCGTATGTTGGACGTTCAAGCTACTTTTGATGGTAATAAAGTTTTCATTACTTTTGTTTACGGAGATCCAGTCCAAGATCGTCATCCATTAGTTTGGGATAAATTGGCTAATATTTCCCTTGAACGTGATGGACTATGGTTCATGATTGGCGATTTTAACGAGATTATTAGTAATGATGAAAAACAAGGGGGAAGAGTTCGTTCGGAATCTTCCTTTCTTCCTTTTCGTCAAATGATACGAGACTGTGGGATGCAAGAATTTCCTTACACTGGGAACCCTATGTCCTGGGTGGAAAATCAAGGGAATAATCGTACTCGTGTGCGATGTCTCTAGACCGAGCTCTAGGTAATGCGGATTGGCAGGAGCGTTTTACGCATTCTACTATCCAATATCTTAGGATGTGGGGGTCTGATCATAGGCCAGTTCTCGCCAACATCCTCTCAAGACCTCTACACTTGCGGAAGGCCTTCCAATTTGATAAGCGTTTGATTAAGAAAGAGGGGTTTGATGAGGTAATTAAGAATGGTTGGAAGGCGATGCCCCCGAGAATGGATATTCGGGCAAAGATCCGTACATGCAGGAAAACCATTGTTTCCTGGAGTAAAAATGATCGTTTGGCATCGGCGCATTCTATGGAGGAGCTTAAAGAACGGGTTGACAATCTTCATATGACGGATGGTATTAATCCTGAGGAAACTGCGTCCGCCACAACAGAGCTGCATGATGCTCTCAAGAGTGAAGAGCTTTTCTGGAGGCAAAAGAGTAGGGCTTTGTAGCTTAGGCAAGGGGATCGAAACACGAGTTTCTTCCATGCGGCCATGAAGCAACGCCGATCGCATAATAAGATTTTCTGCCTAAAGAACGAGGAAGGCGTGGTGATTGATCAAGAGGAGGGACTTGTGGCCATTGCCACAAGGTATTTCCGCGAGTTGTTCCAGACTTCTGGAGACTTAGCTATTGATGAGGGTTTGGAGGTTATTCCAACCAAAATCACTGCGGCCATGAATGAGGAGCTAACGAGATCGGTGTCAGAAGAGGAAATACGAAAAGCGCTGTTTGGCATGCACCCTGAAAAGGCTTCGGGGCCGGATGGGATGACAGCGCTGTTCTACCAACACTTTTGGGACACTGTAAAGCAAGATGTGATCCTTATGATCAATAGGTTCTTGGTAGAAGGCACCATTATGCCTGGTTTAAATGAGACAAACATTTGTCTCATTCCGAAGAAGGAAACTCCTTTGGAAATGAAGAAGTTTCGACCTATAAGTCTTTGTAATGTCGCATATAAGATTATACCTAAACTGCTTTGTCAAAGACTGAAACAAGTTTTGCCTCTCGTTATCTCAGAGACCCAGTCGGCCTTTGTCGCTGGGAGATTGATTACAGACAATATATTGGTGGCTCAAGAGATGTTTCATGGCCTTCGAACAAACCCTGCAGGGCAATTTAAATGCATGGCCATTAAATTAGATATGAGTAAAGCCTATGATCGCGTGGAATGTGATTCGTTGAGGAAGTGATGCGCAAGATGGGGTTCGCGGAAAAATGGATAGGATGGGTCATGCAATTTGTCAGATCGGTATCTTACCGGGTTTTAATCAATGGTCAACCGCGAGGCCATATTATGCATGCGCGAGGATTGCGACAAGGGGATCCTTTGTCTCCTTTTATCTTCATTATGTGTACACAAGTGCTCATTGGTCTTCTAAGAGAGGCGGAGTGGCTGGGACGCATAACCGGAATGCGAGTATCGAGAGCTAGTCCTCCAGTGTCCCACCTTCTGTTTGAAGACAACAGTCTCTTTTTCTGCATGGCGGAGCCCCAAGAATGTTTGGAGATAATGAAAATTCTATAGGTGTATGGGAGAGCTTCGGGTCAGCGAGTTAATCTGGAGAAATCCTCGCTTATGTTTGGTAAGAAAATATCGGACGCTGCTAGACAGGAGTTGAAGACTATTCTGGGTATTCAGACGAAAGGGGGATTGGGGACCTACTTAGGTATCCCGAAATATTTGAGTGGTTTTAAATGTAAGGTCTTTGCCTTCATTAGGGATCGCTTGCAGGACCGAGTGAATATGTGGTCCACCAAGTGGCTGTCCAAGGGCGGCAAGGAGGTTCTGATTAAGGCGGTCGCTTTAGCTTTGTCGGCATATGTTATGTCGAGTTTTCTCCTGCCCCTTGAGACATGTGATAAGATCGAAAGTGCGATAGCGAGATACTGGTGGAGCTCAGATCCTGCTCGACGAGGTATTCACTGGGCAACTTGGGATAAGTTATGTCCTTCAAAGGAGGATGGGGGCTTAGGGTTTCACACACTACATGAGTTTAATTTGGCCCTTTGGGCCAAACAGCTGTTGCGTCTCATTAGATTCCCGAATTCGCTTCTGGCAAGAATCCTTAGGGGCTGGTACTATAAATATACTTCGTCGTGGCAAGCCCCTGAGTCGGATAGACCTTCTTATTGATGGCAGAGCATTCTTGCTTCGAAGCCTCTGCTTCTACGCGGCCTACGCAAGAAGATTTTCTCTGGCCTTACTACCAGTGTATGGGAGGATCCTTGGATTTCGTCGTGCCCGGCTAGGGCGTGTATCCTAGTGGCACATTCGTTGATGGTGGTCAGTGATTTTATTGATAGGGACTCCAAGCAATGGGATATTCAAAAGTTAGAACAGTATGTGGTATCAGACGATATCCCCATTATTCGGAGTTTGACTATTGCACGATCTTTCCACAGGGATGAGTTTTGTTGGCAGTTTACTAAATCTGGGCAGTATACAGTTTGGTCGGGCTACAAGGTTGCGCGTGCATCTTTGGCGGAACTGGAAGTAGACCAACCGAGCCTCAATGGCCTGACGAGTTTCGTGTGGACGGTCGATGCTCCGCATAAGTTGCGTCACCTGATGTGGCAGATGTTGTCTGGTTATCTGGTTGTGACTCATAATTTAGTGCAGCGAGGGATGACTTGTGTGGACCTTTGCCCATGTTGTGGAGCACCTGAGGAGACCATTCTCCATGCTTTTTTGAGTTTCCTTCAGCGGTTCTGGTGTGGACCTTAGTCCCTTCACTATTGCAACCGGGCGTGTTCCAAACATCCAACGTGTATAGTAATTTGGCGTATCTTTTTTGGCGGGATGGTAGCCCGCGAGTGGAGGCACATGAATCCTATCCATGGATATTGTGGTTTATTTGGAAGGTGCGCAATGAGCGCTTGTTCTAGGGGACTACAAGAGAGGCGCCAGAGATTCTCAACCGTGCTATATCTGAATGGCGTGCATGGGAGGAGGCTCGTGAGTTCCGACTTCATTGAGGGCGCCAGACACAAGTACGCAAACCGTATGTTTGCGTAACATATGCCTGGTTGATGGCTCTTGGAAGGGATCGAACATTCATAGTGGGATGGGTTAGTCTCTGTTTGGAGTCAATGGAGAGTGTCTCCTTTTGGGTTCTCGCAATCAATTTCGGCGTTTGTCCTCGCTCCACTCCGAGCTTGAAGCTCTTATTTGGGCGATGCAGAGCATGAGGGCTCATTCGAATATACAAGAGTTCAGAACCGACAACATGGATGTTATGAGCATGATTGCGAATCCTGATGACTGGCCAACCTTTACGACAGAGTTACAAGAGTTCGAGAGAGCGAGGAGTACCTTTTCGTCTTTCAAACTAATTTATATCCCACGGGTGTTAAATTCGAAAGCAGACCTTTTAGCTAGGTTAGCTAGATTGCATTCCTCTATTTTTTCGTTTGTGGGTTGTTCTATTCCGGTGTGGCTTGCCGCACCACCTCAAGTCTTTTGAGTAATAGAAGAGCTTTTTGTGTCAAAAAAAATTCTTTAGACAAAATTTATGGACATACATTTTTGAGAGAAAAATCGATGGTCTTATATTTTAGGGGAAAATTTTAAAATTTTCGGATTTACGTTTATGTCAAAAAAAAAAATGATGGACTTACGTAAAATAACCACTTTAATTAGTGTAACTCTAGTTATATATATTACTGCTTTTAATAAATAAAAAGTAATTAACGGAATTTTTAACGATGTTACTTTTAAATGGTCATATAGCTAAATATATATGATATAAAATAACAAAGAAATTATTATGCAAAACGAAATAGTTGATCAATTATTATGGGTATATAAGAAAATGGTTAAAATAGTAATAGAGTGAAGTTGTTGTATTTTTTATGAAGTTATATTTATATTTATCTCTACCAGTTTCGGGCAAAAAGTAAAAATTATATAGCAACGTTTCTCAATCCCAAAAAAACTGAAAAGAAAATAAAAACACAAATAAAAGTTAATAAATATAACACTCATCTACACTTTACATTAAAACATTATGTTAAAAAATTACATAGAAAACATAGTAGCAAAAATAAAATAGAAGGTAAAATATATAAAAATGCAAGACGATGAAATTAATAATTTTTTAAAATTAAAAATCAATCTATATCACAGAGGCCGTGCGTAGCGCGGCGATTTTCTCTAGTATATCCAAAAGTACTTAAATGTGTTTATATATGTGTAACGGTATAAATAGGATATGATAGGTGATGATGCACTACAAGAGATATGAATATTGATAGCGCATGAGATAGCACGGTTTTGCGAACTGCTATTATAGAGGATGTGCTGGTCTGAGATACTTTATTATAGCATTTTAAAAACGCTAAGCCAAAATTTCATTGAGCGAGAGTAAAGTTTAAGTTTTGGAGTCTAATTTTTGTTATGGGCGCAAAACACTTAGCAATTTTTAGTTCACGCAAAATTTTATCTTTTATGATAGCATTTTAAAAACGCTATGCCTAAATTACAATGAGCGGGAATAAAAGTTTCAGTTTTGTAGGCTAAATTATGTATGGCCACCAAACACTTAGCAATTTTTTGTTTTGGCGAAATTTTATCTTCTATTACAACATTTTAAAAATGCTAATATAGAGTATAAAATATTATATCCTAAACTCTAAACTTTAAATCTTTAACTCTAAACTTAAACTATATACCCCAAACCTAAACTCCAAACACTAGACCCTAATTGCTAATTCATTAACAAATGTTTAATTATTAGTACTTACAGTTTACATAAATTGTAGTTTCAAATCTATCTTTCAAAACTTAATCCTTAACATTAACCAATATTATAAACCATTTCATTAATCCTTAAATAATAAACATTTAAACTTTACCAAACTTTACTATCTATTAAATAAATAAATATATAAAATAGTTTAACTTTTAAATTATTGGTAAAATATCAATTTTGAAACGTTCACCTTTCTCGATTAACAATTAAACAATAAAAAATTATTAAACAAAAAAAATTAATTAAAGCTTTGGAGGCATGAAAAATCACTAAACTTTAAACCTAAACTATATATCCCAAACCCTAAAATCTAAACCTAAACTATATAAAATGTTATACCCCAAACCCCAAACTCTAAACCTAAATTATATAATCCAAACGCTAAACTTTAAACCTAAACTATATATCCCAAGTCCTAAACTGTATATCTAAACTCTAAACCTAAACTATTTAAAATCTTATATCCCAAACCCTAAACTCTAAACATAAACTTTATATCCCAAACTCTAAACTCTAAACTCTAAACCTAAACTATTTAAAATGATATATCCCAAACCCTAAAATCTAAACATAAACTATATACCCCAAACGGTAAACTCTAAACCTAAACTATATAAAATGTTATACCCGAAACCGACCTAAACTCTAAATCTAAACCCTAAACCTAAACTATATAAAATGTTATATCCAAACCCTTAACTCTAAAACTAAATTATCTATCCCAAACATATATCTTAACCCCAAATCTAATATTTTTCGAACTTAACACTAAATTTTAAACATAATAAAAGTTTAATCTTTTAAATTTTAATCTCAAATTAGATATATTGTTGGTGAAAATTCTAGTTATAACAAAATTTGCTACTATTTAGTAACAATATAATTGTATTAAAACTTGAAGAAAAAAAATTGGTAAGAATTTTGTAACAAATTTGTTACGGAAAGAAAATTTTGAAAAAAACTTTCTGCTCATATTTTTGCCCAAGATATTAAATACCACAAAGCTAAAGGTAATTATATGACTGTAAAAGAAAGATGAAAAACCTAAATCCTTTTTAAGTTTGTGATATCTCTCTTTCTATGTTTCTCTGTTTTGTTATTTCTGTGAGTTAAGATATCCTTCTACGTGCTCTCAGGAAACAATTTTAAATTCCCATATATAGAGAGAGAGAGCGATCGATCAGAGGAGATGCCGAGGCTGTGGAGAAATCTGGAAGTCGACCATTGTGGGTTAGATTAGCGGCCACCGCTTTGGTTCAGATGTCTGCCACAGACGGTTCGACGTAATCCGTTTTGGGGTTTAACTAACATTAGATCACGATCCTGGGCGTCACTTGCGATTTGGGAGAAAATATGGGTCTTCATCCTGGACGCAAGCAACAAGCTTCCTCCATGGTCGATGCTTCTTCTCGGAGATTCCTCTTGTTTCCTTGGTTATGACGTTCAAAAATTTGAAAGGCAGAGGACCTTCGCGTGCCATGGAGATGACAACTTCTGTTCCGAAGTTTCTTCTACAAGTAAGTCTCCGTTGATCTTCACCACTTTTTCTTTTATCGATCCGTTAAGCAAATTAGATTTCTGCAGTTGATCTCGTCAGCTTTTCAGAGGTGCCACTTATCCGACTATCTCTGTAGATTATCATTTCTTCTCAATCAATCTACGGACAAGGATCCTCTGATTACATATATTTTGAGTAACATATATATCTCTCTTACGCCCTAACAAACTGTTCTGATTTTATGGATGGAAATCAAATCTGTTCTGTGCTGCTCCCAGTTGCATACACGGGCACATGATGCATTTTGGACGAGTTTCAGGATATGAATTGCCCTAGAGAATTTGATGGAGCTAAGATTTGGCGTATTCCACTATTGAATCTTAGCTATCAAATTCTAGTATGAAAATTTGCTTTGGACACGTTCCAGCTAGGGATGTTGTCTTGGGCCTATATCAATAGGGTTAGCCCAGCCCTGATGTGATTTTATAACCCTAAAGCCTTTTATTTTAAATAGAGCCAAGATGGGCTGAGCTAATTTCATACCAGGGTTCTAACAAGGCCTAAAATAATTGTTTTATCATATTTTCTGGTGTAATTGTTTCTTCATCTTTTTTTCTTGGGTGGCGATAATAGTGTTCAATTATATTTTACCGCCAAAACCGCAAATTCAGTTTTCCTGCCGAAATCGAAAATCAAGTTTCCCCGTTAAAACCGCAAAAAAATTTTTCCCGTCAAAACCGCGAAATTCAGTTTTCCCGCCAAAGCTGCGAAAATCAATTTTCCCGCCAAAGCCGCAAAAATAAGATTTCCCGTCAAAACCGCAAAATTCCGTTTTACCGCCAAAACCGCGAAATTCAATTTTTCCGCCAAAACCGCAAAAGTCAATTTTCCCGTCAAATATGCAAAATTTCGTTTTCTAGTCAAAACCGCGAAATTCAGTTTTCCGCCAAAGCCGCGAAAATCAATTTTTCCCGCCAAAGCCGCGAAAATCATTTTTTCTGCCAAAGTCGCGAAAATCAATTTTCCCGCCAAAACCGCAAAAATCAATTTTTCCGCCAAAGCCGCAAAAATCAATTTTTCCGCCAAAGCCGCAAAAATCAGATTTCCCGCCAAAACCGTAAAATTCCATTTTCCCGCCAAAACCGCGAAATTCAATTTTCCCGCAAAAACCGCAAAAGTCAACTTTCCCGCTAAAACCGCAAAATTCGTTTTCCCGCTAAAACCGCGAAATTTCGTTTCTCCCGCCAAAATCGCAAATTTCGTTTTCCCGCCAAAACCGCTAAATTACATTTTCTCGTTTAAACCGCAAAATTCCGTTTAAATAGGGCTGGGTTAAAATAGGGTTGGATTTATTCTAAATAAAAGAGGATCAAGTCCCCCTGGATTTAACATCCCTAGTTCCAGCTAAATAATTTTATTTAGTTTTCCCCTCTTCTCTCTGTGATGCTAATTTTATATACTAAAATGATTCTGAATGTTGATAATGTGATGCATGGGTTACTCTCAGTCAAGAAAACCTGTAAGTTTTCCCCTCTGTGCTATAGACCTAAGAGCCTGATTGTGGTTTCAATTGTCAAAATGTTATATTAATGTTCTCTTTGTTCGAGTCAACAAAGATACTATCTAATTCTGAGTTATCTAAAGGACCACTGTGGGACTTGTTCTTGCTCTTTTTTTTATTTTCTTCCACTCTGCTGATGAGTTGTAGGCTTTACTGACGATGAGGTATACCATTATCATATAAATCTTGATGAGAGTACATCAAACAGAAGACTTAAAAGACAACCATCTCAAACCAAAAACGCTACAAAATTTAGGTCTGCAGATTTCTTAGTCTATATCTTCTCATTGGTTTTAAACCCAATCTGAAGTTTGATTGTTCTTCTCTTGTAGGATGATGTCGAATGGCATGTATACTTCTGCTTTCGTAGTTTTCTTGATTGTACTCGTCTTTAATTTCAAGTTCTTATCGAGCGTGTCGCATTAGCAATGGTGCAGATGGATCTCTTACATCATGAATAGTCTCTGGTCTCCCTCTGCTCCTGCTAGATATAAATAAGATACCTGTTATAATCAATATTTTTTTTGACATAACTAGGATTGTGTCCAAGGGTGAAATTTATGTTCTAAGGAAAATGTGCTTTGATTTGTACACTCAAACTGTACGATCTATGACCTGGGAAAATCAATTAGGATTGTCATGGTTTTAATTTTCTAGTTTCAGCTCTATGATCTCCTCGCACAAACCTCCTTGAAATTCATGTGTCTATTTCAAGAGAAAACCTGACTAAGTTAACTAACTAGTTGTTGTTGTACCAAGATAAGTACCTAGTTTATTTGTTAAAATACATCTGTGTTCGTTTGCATACTTTGAAAGTTTGTGATTCTCAGTTCATGGCTGATGTCTATGTTTAATGATGGTGTTGCAGCAATCTTGAGTTTCAACGAACAATAAAGGAGCTCAAGAAAAAGGCTCAAGAGTTGAAAGGTGTAAAAGAGGACCTCAAAGTTAGGTACTTTTACATTTCTTATTGTTTGGAGATGCATTGTGTGTCATAAGGAAGCTGCTTATTATCGATAAAATTCCAAATGCAGAACGACACGAACAACCGAGCAGCTTTAGAAGCAAGTTGATGAAGCAAGTTGATGATGAATCTGCCGCCAAAAAGGTATGGTCTTGTACACAACATCAACCTCGAATTGGCTCCATTTCTCTGCTTTCTTTGTTAAATTCTTTCTTAAAATGTTTCATGAGACACATGAACCTCTCAAGGAGTAAAACAGCATCGACCGCAATCAAGTAGTACTGAGGAGCAAGAGATATTTTTTGGAAAATTGAAGTCAAGCATTTCTTTGTGTAATATGGTAACTATTTGATACATTTTTTGGAAAATTCAAGTCAAGAATTTCTTTTTGTAATATGTATCTTTGTGTTATGTACTTTTGAAGTAGACTAATTAACTGGTATTGTGTGTTTGAGACTTTGTTATAACTTGTGAAATATTTATAGAAATCAGGTGTTTTGAGCAATTTGGTAATTGGCAAAAGGATCACTACTATAGTATTCATAACAGTTTATACACACTAAATTAGTGATGTAATAACATCTATTGTTGCGTATAAAAGTCTGCTACAAAGCCTTGAATCGTAGAAAAAACAATGAGTTATATTATATAGTACTATAGCATATACAAGTGAGCTACCAATACAATTCAAAGAATTACATCGAAGCTATTATAAACCATATATACAATCTGCATCAAACGCTATAATAGGTTTAACCAACAATAGCAATTGGAAAAAACGCTATTATACTGTACAAAAAACATAGCGTTACGAAAAATGCTCTGGTAGGGGTGGGGTCTATTATAACTGGGACAAAGAGAGTGTTGGTCAAAATGCTATCTATTACATTTCATAGGTTAGATGTTGTGCTATCAATGCCACTTTTTCTTGTAGTGATGTTGGGAACCCAAACTTATCACAAACACACACAAAGTAGAAAAAAGTTAAAAAATAATGAAAATTGCCACTAAGTTTTTTGGTTATTTTGCTTATTGGTGTTGTTTTGGCAAATGTAGGCCAAAGCACACGACCACACGAAAAATTTTCTACCAACTATTTCATGGATAAAAAATTCGATATGCTTCCGCTTCCGATGTTACTGTCGCTGGCGCTACCGGTTCTTTCGTTACCCGTACCACCACTTGGATTACCGGCTTCACCAGCTCAGCCAAGCTTGTCTAGCGGTGGGGTTCTGTAGGATTTCGTAACAATTTATAAACGATTCATAAATATATTTACGAATTTAATTTCCAAGAATCGTGCAAATAATTGACTTTGAATCTAATCTACAGGGTATCGAATATACCTGGAAAATATGTAGTGGAAAGATAATCTGGATTTGGATTGAGGTTTTAAGAACTCCAAGTGTTGTGCCTCTACCAGTATCCACACATACACAAATTGGATCGAATCGGAGTGTTAACGTCGTTGAGATCAGATCTCAAAATTAGACAAAACAATTTTGTGTACATATAATTTTTAAGGTTTCTTTTAGTTATGTTTCTTTTTTTTTTTCATCGAACATATTTTGTTTATATAGTTTATATAAACCGACACTTAATACACAAACATAACTAATGCATATTGGGCTAAGCCTAATCGTCTATCATTAGCTTAAGTTATAACTACAATCCATCAAATATGGACTATGAGAGCAAACATATAATATATATGTATATATATATGTGTGTGGATATATATATTAATATTTTATTTATCATATAAATAAAATCTCCAAAAATCCAAATATATTTTGATCCAATTTGCTTAGCTGTGTGACCCGGTAGGATCGTATAATATTAGTAACAGATTCATAATCTATAGATTATAAGAGGTCTCTAGCAAAACATTATAACCACCTAATATTATCAGATTTGTCGAACCTCGACACTAGAACTTTATTTAGAGTAAACTACAAATGATTTCAGGACATTCCCAACAATCTCCCACTTGTACTGAAATAATCTATTCCTGTAATCCCTTTGTCCAAATATCTCGATCTGACCATACGACAAGAAACAATGTCATCCTTATATAGTCAAACCACATATACCGAACTCTGATTTGTACTGATTAAATAAACGATTGACATGCATCTCGTTTGAGCATGGCCATGCATTTCTCAGTATCAAATCTTCGATAGTCCTAGAGATATCTCTCGTTATATAGGAGGGACAAATCCCCTCTTGTTCCATCCATGTTCCTTAAACATCTTGTAGTACATCCAATCAATGCCTTTATAATCACCTTTTACGGCTGACGTTTGACAAAGTCAAAGTGAACTAATCCATGTATAAGAAAACATGATGAACTCAAGTCAAAGGACTATACTCTATAGTTGTAATGAAAAACTCTAATGACATTCATATAACAATCTTGTAAAGTTCTCATAGCAGGTCAATCCGATATTGTGTTCTCTAACACATATATCTATGTGATCGACTTTAATACAACATATCAATGACTCCATGAAACTTAGTCATCAGCCATCTCACATACTAGTCATTCATAATTATTAATTTCCCTGCTTAATAACCTGACTATGGACCTTAATAATTTATGTCATTTATCACTTATAGGGTTTCATGATCAAGTCACGTACTTGATGACCTATAAGAATCATACAAGTTATTTAGGGACTATTACCCAATTATCCAATAATCAAATAATACATGAAACAAATTTCATTACTTCAAACATAGAAAAATCTATTTTTACCTAAACATCAACTTTGAAAACAAAGCTCCCAAAAACTCCAAGATCATATCTTTGAGAATCAAATATGACTTTCATACTTAGATCACTCAAGAGGTTTATTAGGAAACATTAAACTCCTACTCCCACTAATTCTTTAGAAGTTATCTTTTATTAGAAAATAATTTGTCCAGGTAAAAAACAATTTGTTACGTACTCCATCGTTTGAATTCTTTGAACATTTCAAAGGACCAGGTCAATGAACTATCATATAAACATAACCATTAATGAAGAAGTCACTTTTTTGACTTTTAAAATCATTAGTTCTCGCACATCTCTATGTATAAGATCTAACAAAACACTAGCTCTTTTACTGATCTTAGTAGTAGAGCGTTAGTAATTTTTCCGGCAAACTAAGAGCACATAACTCATTAGATTCTAAATCAAATGAGTGCAAAAAATCCATCGCTATGAACTTTCCAAATGTCTCATTTACACAGTCCAAATGACAAAGCCAAAATAAAACTTGGATATCATTCACAAGAAGATTCAAATGTTATAGACGATTACACTCTGGCTTAGAACATAAATCTTATTCTCTAATGAGACTTTATCATAAATTTCTATCACAATAAATCTAAAGCTTGTTTTATTAAAAATTTCAATTTCTTTCAAATCCAAATTTAAAGAAAACAATAGTCTTACTCAAAATAAATTGATAAAGAAAACCCTTTAATTCTAAAGCTAGTTCTATTGGAAAAATAAAATATTCCTACATCTAATCCAACAACTCTTGCTCAATTTCTTGGTAGGTCCATTTTATTCTTTCTCCCCATCTCTACTTCTGTTGAGGTTCTGCACAATTTCATAAATGTGAGTACCACAACTGGTATTCAATACCCAACAAGTAGAATTAAGCTTTGTAGCATTTACTTCTATAACATTTTACCTGGAGAAGAAGACTCAGAACTCTTCTTTTTCAGCTCCTCCAAGTACTTCTTGCAGTTTCTCTTCCAATGCCTAGTACCATTACAATAATGACACTTGTCATAACAAAAAGAACCATGTTTAGACTTTTGGAAATTTTCAGTCTTATCAGATTTCTCAATCCAACCCTACTTACCATATCCTTTGTCTTTATCATGTTTCTTAAACTTATTACCCTTTTGCACCGTCAGGATATTAGGATTTCCCTTCTTGATGTTTGGCTCAACAGATTTAAGCATCCCATTCAACTCAGACAAAGTCTTCGTCAAGTTGTTCATGTTATAATTTATAACAAATTGATCATAACTTGACGGCAATGACTGCAGGACAATGTCAGTAGACAACTCTTGACTTATAGGGTAATCCAGTTTTTCCAAGTTATCGATATAACTCATCATCTTTATGACATGTGAGCTAACTGGATTGTCATGTGACAACTTGCATTCAATGAGAGATTTAACCGTTTTATATCTCTCAGTTCGTGCTTGTTCCTGAAACATCCCTTTCAGGCTAGCTATCATGTCTGCCGGTGACTCCACGTTCTCATACTGCTTTTGCAAGTCTGAGTTCATGGTAGCCAACATCAGACAACACACATAAACCCTATCATTGACATGCTTATTTCAAGCATTCCTTTCTGCATGAGAAACATTTGACTAATGCTTTTCTGGAAGCTCCTTTTCTAGGACATATTTCTTCTTTTCCTATTTGAGAACAATTCTCAGGTTGCGGTACCATTCAAGGAAATTCGATCTGTTTAATCTTTCCTTCTCAAGGAAAGATCAAAGTGAAAAGAAGTTGTGGGAGTTTGACATAACTGACAGAAAAATAAGAAATTTTAAATTGATGCTCGAGAATTTTAAGCATTCTCAACAATTAAGAACACTCTCATTACACTCAAAACAATTTTTCCTCAAACTGAGTATAATGAACCAAGATCCATATTTCACAGCAGTTCGAGTGAGCTTTGGCTCATCGCCCGAGCGAAAGCTATTTAGGTAAGCAACCACATTGCTAATTATATCAAATATAACTCTTGGTCATGGATGACATCTAATGTCTAATCCAACCCTATGTCTCTAAGCTCAAAACCGTTTTAATGGCCTAGTCAAGTGAACCAATCTCTTTTTATATTGTAACCATTACCATCTGCCTCACTCATGGAATTGTGGGCACCTTGCTTGGCATACCCATCACACAACGAAACGAGCCTTGACAGTTGACAAGATTGGAGAGGCATCAAAATACTTGATATTATTTGAGGAACTTTATTTTAATCCAATTTCTATCTTAAAAATTTATATCTAATATAAATTATTAAAATTTAATTAATACATTCTAATATGCATTTATATTTGGATTACAAATAATTGAATTAATTTTAATCAAATTAAAATTAACAATCATTTATATTATTAATTTGAAATAACTCTAATATCCTAATCAAATTAGGATTAGAATTAAAAGATTAAAGTTACAAGAAAACTTTCAAAACCCCACAAGAAAATATCTAGTGGAAAATTTTCGCCGAAACCAAAAATCAAAAGTTTCTATAAAATAAGAACGAATTGGTTTTCTCTAAAATAAGAACGAATTGGTTATAAATACATATAACTTATACATATCCAATATGTAACTTTAGTTGGATCATAAATAAATAAATTAACTTTAATCAAATAAAACCAATAATTATCTACTTATGGATAATTTTTAATTATTATTATTATTACTATTATTATTTTTAACTCCTATTGATTAAGACGAATATTAAATTACACATGTCAAAGTCTTGGAATTAACTTTGCCGAAGACTTAGCACATTTAAATAATGATCACTTTCAAAATCGGAAACTCAAACCGATTGGTTTATCAAATAAACCAATTCGATGGCTACTTACGTTGTAACAGAGAACAAAATCAAACCATCGAATCTTTGAAAGACCCCATTTTTTATTAAATAAATTAAATCATAGATCACATATATTATTATATACCCGATTCAAAATCAAAATTATACACGTAAATTCTGATACCACTGTTGGAATTCGTAACGATTTATAAAAGATTTATAAATATATTTTCAAATTTAATTCCGAAGAACTGTGCAAATAATTGACTTTGAATCTAATCTACGGGGTATCGAATATATATGAAAATACGCAGCGGAAAGATAATCTGGATTTGGATCGATGTTTTAAACACTTCAAGTGTCGTGCCTCTACCGATATCCACACATGCACAAATTGGATCGAATCGGAATGCTAACGCTGTTGAGATCAAATCTCAAAATTAAACAAAACAATTTTGTCTACGTATAATTTTAGGGTTTCTTTTAGTTGTGTTTCTTTTTTTTTTCATCGAACATATGTTGTTTATATATTTTATATAAACCAACACTTAATACAGAAACATCACTAATGCATATTGGGCCGAGCCCAATCATCTATCATTATGCACAAGTTATGACTACAATCCGTAAATTATGGATTATGAGAGCAAACATATATTACATGTATATATATATGTATATATACATATAATATATGATATATATATATATATATATGTGTATATATATATATAAATAAAATCTCCAAAAACTCAAATATACTGTGATCCAATTTGCTTAGGTGTGTGACTCTGTAGGATCGTATAATATTAGTAACAGATTCATAATCTATATATAATAAGCAATCTCTAACAAAACATTATAACCATGTAATATTATCCGGTTTGTCGAACCTCGACACTACAGTAAAGTACAAATGATTTCAAGACATTCTCAATAGTTCTCGCCCTTGAAGGCAAAACAACTAATGCCAATAAAGGTAACGAGCTTGTCACTAATGGTGGTTGTGGATAATGAAATCCACACTTAGATTTATAAGGTGTTTGAGATGAGAAAAAACTAATCGTGGGAGAATCCCGTAAGAACTTTGAGACGATAAACCGATTTTGTATTAAGGTTTCTGTAGTCTACTCGTTTATTACAAAGAGAATGATGAAGTTACAATGATTGAATATAGGAAATATTTGATTGAATGCTAGTCTCAGTCTAAGTCTCCTGGTCGAATGAGGAATCTGTTCTTCTCCTTTGTCTCTTATTTTAAGAGACTTTTCCATGACCTAAAGTTGTTGCAGCTTCCATCGAGATCTTCTCCTTGAATGACGGGATTTGCGATAACCTCTTTGACCGAGTCCTAGACCTCGGCGCTTGCTATCCGAAACTTGACTTTTGCAGCCTTTGCCTTCGGCGCCTTCCGAAGGCTCAAACCTGAATCCATTATTGAATGGACCTTATTTTTCGGCCCAATTCCTTTAACTCCTTTGTTAATTAGATCTTGCTCATAATGGACCTTTGGCATATGGATCGAATCCCGGGCCCAACAGTTTCCCCCATCACTCGAAAGGAATCTGTATTGTTTCGAGTGCTAAACCTTATTACCGCCTGATCGATCCCCTTTATCTCAACTAATGATAAGTCCGTATCTTTCTTGGAGATACTGCTTATTCGAATCGACGGCTAAGATGGTTTTCTGCCAGATCAAAGGCTCAGATTGAAGGGGTAACCGAAGAGGCCCTTATGATTTTCGAGACGTGATTTGATATAAAGGCTGGATTCATTAACTACCTTTGTCCATCATCACACGTTTTCACGCTTATCTCAAGGTAACTTCTCCCTCTTTCCTTTTCTTTTTACTTTTGTTTGTATAAGTGCTTAGTTAATCAGCGACTGTTCCTCCATCTTCTTCCTTCAAACTTTTTATCTGTTATCAGTTCTTAGTTGCCAAACTCCCTAGGGTTAGATTTCTGAATTCTTAGCCCCTCTTTTCCTTACTTCTTTTCGAAACCCCCCTCGTATCCTTAATGGACAAACAGAAGGAAGGCTCTGGTGAATCTAGGGTTCCTATTACGGGACCAGAGATTAAGAATATCAAGCAGGAGATCGGTGAGCAGATGCAGAAGAAGAAAGAGAAGAAAGTTAAAGAGGACGTGAATCCCACAAGGATCTCTAAACATCCCAAGAAAGGGGAGAGTTCTAAGGTAGCGAAAGTTGGAGCTTCTTCTTTTGGCCCTCACCAGCCCTCCACCCTAAAGAAAAGGAGGTTTTCACTCTGATGGTTGAGGCGAGGGGAAAAAAAAAGCTTGCGAGAGCATGCACTCTTGAATAGACTCCTGAGAATGTTCCAGAAGGCTGGTTTTGCATTCACGAAAAGTACATCTCCAAATGTCACCTTACATTCCTCTCCCGTCTTTAATGTTAGACCTCTTGGATCATTACCAACTTGCCCTTCCTCAGCTTTGTCCCGCAGTTATTCGATTAGTTCATGGCTTCATCACTAGGTCTAGAGAAGAAGGTATCAACCTTCAATTCTCCCATATGATGAGCCTCTACACAATCAAGGAGAACCCTCCAACTAAAGGAGCCGGCAGAACCTATTAACTCCTTGCTCGTCAGGGTCATAGCATTTTTAAATTCTCCATAAATGACGAGGATTGGAGAAAGAAGTTTTTCTTTGTCAAAGTTGACCCATCCACAGTTACGATTGGTCGAAACCTCAAGAATTCTTGGTTTGACGTTTCTGTTAGGAGCTTTGAAGGGAAACATTTTTACGTTATTCTTGATATTTGACCGCTAATCATTTTTATTAATTCTGTAGGTATCTCTGATCCCCCAAGACTCTCCGACAAATTAGCTAGAGCCTTGGTTAGAAGGCTGAAACAAAGTCCAACTAATTGGGTTTCCTATCCTACTTCAAAAATTGGAATGTTAGGTTCTCAGAACGATACCACGTTCAGTTCTCCGTTCTGATTCCTCTCGAGCAATTAGAAGGTAAATGTCTTCTTGTTTAATTTTAATCATTTTCTTTTATTCCGCTAACCATTCTTTCTTATTCTTAGTAGTTTTCGACGATAACGCCATTGTCAGCGTTTCTACAGAAGGTAGCACATCTGAAACCGAAAGATGGCAAGCGATGCCTCTCCAGCCCTCGTTTCGTGCTAAAGGTAAGGAGGTCAAGCCCACTGGTGGGTCCTAGTCTCGTGGGAGTGAGAAAACTCTAAGTGGTTCCTTCATAGGTTCCTTCAGGAGGTCCTTGATGACGGGACCTCGAACGTTGTGTAGTCGGTTGTTCCTATCTCTGTTATTCTAGAAACCTCGCAGGTCCAAGAGAAATCTTAAGAACCTGAATTTCAAGCAATGGACACGATTCCTCCTCAAGCGAGGGATCGTCAGGAGCTGGAAATTCCTCCAAGTAAGAGGCCTAGACCTGACCATGGAGAGAAGGCATCGAGCTCCTCGTTTTCCTCATCCAAAGGAGGTACCGTAGGCTGGACCTTTTCTCACTTGAAACCAGGATCGGTTTTAGACGATGCTTGAGGGTTCGGAACGTTGACGAATCATATGAAGAGAACCAGATGCTCCCTTCCCGCTATCAATAATTTAACTAACTGAGAGGAATACATTGTGTCTCTTACTACATTGGTCAGGTATCGATCGTTGATTTATCATATTCTTCTCTTTCTTTTAAATGTCATTTTCATTATTGTCTCGTCGTGCCTTAAGATGCTAGCTGGAGCTATCAACAGAGCTCAGTTGAAGTGTCAGAGGCTCCCCAGATGCTAGAGAGCTTGATGAAGTGAAAGACCTTTTTAAAGTCACTAAAGAGGAGTTGGACTCAGCCAAATCTCAGGTTTCTAGGCTACAGGCTGAGGTTCAGAGTCTTATCTCTTAGGTAACGGTTTTGAGTGGGAAGGAACAAGATCTGTCCCTTGACCTCAAGGTAAAGGGTAGGAGGATTGCTTCGTTGGAAAATGCTAAGAGAATCGCTGAGCACCAGGTGAAGGAGTTGATTTCAACTGCAAAAGATGCCCAACCTAATAAGGAGACTAAAGTCAAGCTAGCCGTTAGGGCTGGGAAGAAAGAGGTAGCATATGCTTATTACAAGATTCTGACCACCATTAAGGAGAAGTTCGTTAAGAAGAAAGAAGAGGTTTCTCTTCAGATTCATGCACAAGAGCTTCAGGCTAACACTGATCTTCTCAAGTCCATGTTGGCAAATGAGATCAAGAGTGTAAAGGAGGAACACAACCGCCTGATGGCTCTACTTCCTTAGGCTACCTCTGCATACGAAAAAGCTCAAGTGTCTGATTTTTCTGTGGGAAAGTTTTCACTTCCCCAGATTTTTGAGAGCTCATGTACATTTGACATTAACTTTTTCAATCTAACCTTTTCTGGTGAATATGGCTCTAACTTAGGTTTAGTGGAACTTGAATTAATTCGTGAAGGAATGTCGAAAGGTGTTGAGGAAAAGACTGATGAAGGCAAGACTGGAGATGATCAGGGTGCTGAGGATCAGGGTGATGATGGGAAAGAAGGCTTAGAGTTCAACTCTCTTTTCTTTTATTTGAATTTCGTTTAAGACGTTTGCTCAATAGGGCTTTATCTTTTCTTTTTTTTGGATTTATAGCCTGAGGAGGCTTTTAAACCTTTCCTTTAACTTTTAGATTAAATCATGGTAGCCTTGGGAGGCTTTTAAACCCAGGTTTCGAAATCTTGGTCTTCCTGCTTTAGCTTTCGTTTAATTTCTTAAGACATGAATTTCATACTTAGAAAAGATTGTGTGATCTTCCCTAACATGTATCTAATGGACTTTAAGCTTCAGGAAACGGTTACCTGTTTAGCTTCTAGGTTTCGTTTTGATGTCGTATAATCTTTAAGAGTTTGGAATAAATCGTATCTCAGATAGCTTTTACCTTTCTGGTTCAAGAATTAGAATTTCAGTTTCTTTAGTTCCAATCTTCTGGTAATTTCTTTGATGGTCTACTTAAAATTTTTTTAGTTTTATGACCGGCTCTCATTAGCTTTCCGGACCTCTTATCGTGAGGTTTCTGATAATCTGATAATAGGATATATTAGCGAAAAAACTCAAAGTCTTTATGAGAATCAGGTTCCAGAAACTTCGGCCAATTAGTTTTCGGGAAACCTGTACTCAGAAATTGACCTTTCAGGTTTCGTTTGGAACTTTCCAGTTCCTTTCATAGACCAGGTTTCAAATCATCCTAAGGTGGTTTTAGGATTTACCGAAGATTAGGTTTTTGGGAACCTGAGATTGATTGTAAGGATTTTAAGATCTTTAGATATTCAGATTTCTGGGTGCCTGAAATCGTTATTAGGATTTTAAGACCTTTTGATCATCAGGTTTTTGGGAACCTGAGATTGTTATAAGGATTTTAAGACTTTTAGAGAATCAGGTTTCTGGGAACCTGAAATTGTTATAAGGATTTTAAGACCTTTAGGTGATCAAGTTTCTGGGAACCTGGAATTGTTATAAGGATTTAAAAACCTTTAGGTGATCATATTTCTGGGAACCTGGAATTGTTATAAGGATTTTAAGACCTTTAGTTGATCATGTTTCTGGGAACCTGAGATTGTGATAATGATTTTAAGACCTTTAGGAGATGAGGTTTCTGGGTACCTAGAATTGTTATAAGGATTTTAAGACCTTTAAAAGATAATGTTATTTCATACATGGAATATGTATAGAATGTAACAATTACAGGCGAAGTCTAAGAAGTGCTCAAAGTTCCTTTCTTCTTATCTTCGTGTTCTGATGACATAAGTTTTAGGCTTCTATGCTTTTGTTCAAGCGCATGCCCCCTTTTATTGGTGTACGAGGACATTTAAAGGATTGGGGCTGCACTCATTACGCAGAGTTGCCTACGTACATTGTCAAGGGATCAAACCTAACGTACTTTGATTGGATGATAGTACCTAATGATAGTATTTCTTTAGGTTCAAGGCGTTCCATGATCGTATTTCATGTACCCCGGTCTGTACCTTTATGAGCTTGTAGACGCCAGGTCGTACCACATAGATGATCCAATAAGGACCCTCCCAACTGGTTCCTAACTTCCCGGCACCTCGCTCCTTGTTGTTGTCGAACACTTTCCTTAGTACGAGATTGCCAATTGCGAATCTCCGAGACCTCACTTTAGAGTTGTAGTATCGGGCCATTGCTTGCTGGTAATTTTGAATGCGGAGCAATGCTTGGTCTCCTTGTTCCTCGATTAGGTCGAGGTTATCTGTTAGTAGCAGATTGTTGACTTCTGGGATTGAAGTGCATAGGCTTCGTCGAAGGCTCCTGACAGAGTTTCAGCTGAGACTACTGCTTCCATCGCGTAACCTAAAGAGAATGGAGTTTCCTCTGTAACTCTTCTTGGGGTGGTTCGGCATGCCCAAAAGACTTCGGGTAGCTTGTCGGACCAAGACTTCTTGTTGGTACCTAGGCGTCTCTTGAGGTTTGCTAAAATGATTTATTAGCAGCCTCCGCCTGACCGTTTCCTTGAGGGTATCGAGGTGTAGACGTAGTGAGATGTATATCCCATTTTTCACAAAATGCTGTGAAGTTATTGGATATAAATTATGATCCGTTATCGGTTATAATTTCGTAAGGGACTCCGTGACGACATATGATGTCTCACTATACGAATCTTTCGACCTCAAATTTTGTTACTTGTTGGAAAGCCTCAACTTCTATCCATTTGGTAAAATAGTCCGTTAGGACTAGGAAGAAACACAGTTTTTGTTGTCCTTTCCCTAAAGCCACTAGAGGTCCCATGATATCCATGGACCATCGCATAAAGGGGTAAGGAGCGGATATCGAGGATAGTTTTTCGGTTGGCTAATGGATGATAGGGGCATGTCATTGACATTTTTTGCATTGAGAGGACTTCATATACTTCATTTGTACAAATTGGAGTCGATTATGCAATATCTTGCACTTAATGCTTTGAGTTTTTGGGCCTCCCTCTTTTGGGGGTGGGGGCTATACCCTCCCAAATGTATTGCATAATTTGGATTCTCCAATCCTCTCTTCAACGGACCTTATCGTGAAGACACATCGGTAGATCCTAAGTTGTTTCGCTTACAGGTTTCTGGTCGCTTTCTGTGTTAGGGTTTACATGACTCTAGGTCGTGCCCACGTAGTTATCCTGAGAATGGAGGTCCGAAGGGTCTATGTTCTCAGGAGTACCTTCTGCGCTCATGTTAGAATCTGGAGTCTAGATAGTGCCCTCAGAGGTATCTTGAGAATCAGAAGAGTCTCTATTCTTGGAGGTACCTGTTTTGTATACGGACATACTTGGAATTGGGATCTTGCCCCCAGAGGTTCGTTTCTTGAAATCGCGGATTTTGGTTTTCGGGAACCAAAATGTTATGAGGACCTGGGTTGGTGAGTCATCCCAGACAGTTGTGGTGGCTACCACCTGGGGTTGGCTATCGTCTTGTTGTTCTTTTGAGTCGTTTTTGATGGAAGATTTGGTGGCTATATTAATGCTTGGTTTATCTATGCCTTTGACTTGTATGATTCGTTTGACAAGGGGGTCAGAAGTGGAGGCTAGCGATCCTAAGGCATCGACAGAGGAGTTTTCTCCTCGGGGATCCTTGTTAGTTCAAATTTGCTGAACTGTTTGGTGAGGTTTTGTACAACCTCGAGGTATGCCCCTAATCTTTCGTCCCTTGTTTTGTATTCCTCGTGAAATTGGCAAGCCACTAGCTGGGAATCGCTATAACGCTGAGCTCTTGGATCCCAAGGCTTAATGCCAATTTCAGGCCTGCGATTAGTGCTTCGTATTCCACTTCATTATTTGAAGCAGTGAAACCTAATCTGTAATATTGTTCGATTATCTCACCAGCTGACTAAGTTAGCCTTAGGCCGATCCCGAAGTCTTGGCTCGAGGATGCTCCATCGACATGGAGGGACCATTTTGGGGTTACCGAGCCTACGTCGAGATGTTCGAAGGCTAGCTCGATAACGAAGTCAATGAGAGCTTGGGCTTTAGCTGTTGTTCGAGGTCTGTATTTTATATCATATTCGCTGAGTTCGATGGCCCATTTAGCAAGGCGCCCAAATTGGCTAGGGTTGTGCTGGATCATCCGTAATGGCTGGGAAGTCATTACGATTATTGAGTGTGATTGGAAGTAGGGTCAGAGCTTTCTGGCTGCGGTCACGACTGCCAGAGCTAGTTTCTCCATGGCAGGGTACCTGGTTTATGCGTCTATTAGACTTTTACTAGTATAGTAGACAGGCCTCTGCTCGTTTTGTTCTTCCCGTACTAGCACGCCGCTAATTGCTGTTGGGGATACAACGACATACAGGTATAACGGCTCCCCTTCTACTGGTTTGGATAGTATTGGAGGCTTGGAGAGGTAAGACTTTAGCTGTCTGAAAGCTTCCTCGCACTTCTCGTCCCATAGGAATTTCTTATTAATATTTAGAAGTTTGTTAAACGGAAGGCATTTGTCGGTAGATCTGGAGATGAATCGGTTTAAAGCGGCGATTCGTCCAGTCAACCTCTGCACTTGTCTAGTAGTTTTAGGGGATGGCATTTCCAAGAAGGTAGCTATCTATTTCTGGTTGGCTTTGATACCTCGTTCGGTTACCAGGTCGCCTAGGAACTTTCCTGATGGTACTCCAAATGTACACTTAGCAGGGTTGAGTTTCATGTCGTATTTATTCAAGACATCAAAGTATTCTTTCAGGTGGGAGACATGGTCTTCTCCAGCTGAGGATTTGACCAACATGTCATCTATGTAAACTTCCATGGTTTTTCCGAGTTGTCAAGCAAATATTTTGTTCACGAGCCTTTGATAGGTAGCCCTTGCGTTCTTTAAGCCGAAAGGCATCACCTTATAGCAATAGGTTTCACGCTCTATTATAAAAGTGGTTTTCTCTTGATCCTAAGGATCCATCATGATCTAATTGTATCCTGAGAACGCATCCATGAAGGATAAGAGTTGATTGCCAGCTGTGGTATCAACTAATCGATCGATGTGAGGTAACATAAAGTTGTTCTTTGGACAAGCTTTGTTTAGATCGGTGAAATCTATGCATATCCTCCACTTCTCGTTTTTATTTTTGACCACCACTTGGTTAGCGAGCCAATCGGGATAGTGTACTTCCCGAATGGAACCTGCTTTTGTGAGTCGATCAACTTCATCGTTAATTGCTTGGGCCTTTTCTTGGCCTAGTTTACGACGTTTTTGTTTGATCGGTTTAAATGTGGGGTCAACATTGAGCTTGTGGGTTGTCACATTCGCATCAATTCCTTTCATGTCACTGGTGGACCACGCAAAGGTTCCGACATTACTTTTGAGGAACTCAATGAGTTTCTTTTTGGTTTCGGGAGGCAAATCGGACCCAATATTCACCCGTCGTTCAAGATTAGAATCGTCAATATAGACCTGTTCGGTGATGTTTCTTGGTGGACCTCGTGTGTTCTGCAGTATTTCACGGTTCTCCTGGATCTGTAATTGCTATAGGGGTGATTCCTTGAGGATTCAGAAACCTCCCAGGTACCAGATTCTAAAGACCTTCTGACTGCCACAAATTGTAGCTACTCCATCGGGAGATGGGAATTTCACGCATTGATGATAGCTAGATGCTATTGCCTTCATCTTATGGATCCATGGCCTTCCAAGATCGCATGAAATGGCGTCGGTCGGTCTATGACCACGAAGTTAATCATTTTCATAACTCCGCCAGCCATGATGGAGGAGCTTGATAGTTCCTAAAGAGGTAGTTGTTTCTTCAGAGAAACCTACGAGATTAGCCTTCTCCTCGGTGATCTCGTAGTCGTCTATATCCATTCCTTTTAGGGCATTATAGAATATTAAGTCAGTGGAGCTTCCGGTATCGACCATTAGCTTAGGTACCGCATACCCTGCGACATTGAGGGTGACGACTAACACGTCATCATGAGGTTTGTCTAGATCTAGGGTCTCACTTTCCCATAAGGAGATCTTAGTATTAGGTTCTTGAGCGGGAGGTTTCGTTCGGGTGTTAGGCTCGGCCTTACGCAGGTGACCATTGATTGAGTTTACGGAGGCTCGACAGATGTCTGATCCTCCGAGGATATGATCAATCCTTGTGTCGGATGTTTGTTGACCAGGTGCCTTACCGAGTGAAGCAGCTATCGTTCCCTCAGGTGAAGGTTTCAGTACTCCAACCCGAAGGCTTTTTCCTTGAGGGAATTTTCCGAGGATCATGTCAACCCTTTTCTTGGGAGCTGGCGGCGAGTCAGTGTCCTTTTCAGGAGATCTATTCCGCTTTGGTGATGCCTCTCTTGGGGCTATTTTTTGAAAATGTGTTGGTTTTCTAAGATCCTCGTCCTTTATTTCTATGGAAGCAAATTTGGCATCTAATTGACGTTGGAGGTCCCAACATTTCTCTGTGGCATAGCCTTTTCTTTCGTAATAAAATCAGAATTTACTCTCATCGTAGGCTTTAGTCCAAAGTGCCTTGCTCGTCGTAGCAACAGGTTTCTCCTGTTGCATTTCTTCTATCGCGTAGGAATGCTCTCCCTAGGTTTGATTGTTTCTATAATTGCCCTTTTTAGAGGGGCCCTTTCCCTCTTGACATCAACCTTCAGGGGGTTATGAGGCTTTTTATAGATTTTGTCAACTATGACAGTTTCCTCCTCCAAAGTGATGAATCGGGATGCCCTGTGGAGTGCATCGTCGATCTTTGGAGGAGGAATAATCGTTAGCTCATACCAGAATTCAGATTGATACCAGAGACCTCTTCTGAGGGCTTCGATGGCGACCTGGTCATTGGGATTTGAGAGCTTGATCCTCACTACCCTGAATTTATCTATGTAAAGTCGCAGTGAATCTCCCATTCCTTGCCTAATTTTCCAGAGATCTTCTTCAGAAGCCTGCTTTCTGATGTGGGTTGAATATTGCTTTATAAAAGCATTAGTAAACTGGTCAAAGCTATCTATCGAATTTGGCTTGAGACCTGAGAACCATTCGAGCGTTGTCCCAACCAGGTTCTCGGCGAAAGTTCGACTGTAGCCTGCTTCACACTCTTCACGGGTGAAGTGGGCTTTAATGATAACCAACCTAAAAGCTTTGAGGTGAGCCTTAAGATCTGAGGTCCTGTCGTATTCGGGGATTCGAATTTTCCTTGTATCTCTGATTAACGCCCACTTGATTTAGTGACGGATTAGAGACGATCCGTCGCTAATTCGTCTCTAATTCTGGTAGATTTTCCCATTCATGGGTTTGTGTTTCGGATATCGGTTATATGTTTTACGATGAATGGTACATTTTTGTGGTTAAGAATGTAGAGATTGTAATTTCGGGTTTAGTATTTTTGATTTAGTGTGTTGGATTTAGTGTTTTGGATTTAGTGTTTTGTATTTACCACTTAATTTAGCGACGGATTAGAGACGATCTGTCGCTAATTCGTCTCTAATTCTGGTACATTTTTTCCCAGTCGCGGGTTTGTGTTTCGGATATGGGTTATATGTTTTATGATGAATGGTACATTTTTCTGGTTAAGAATGTAGAGATTGTAATTTGGTGTTTAATGTTTTGGATTTAGTGTTTTTGATTTAGTGTGTTGGGTTTAGTGTTTTGGATTTAGTGTTTATGATTTAGTGTTTAGGATTTAATGTTTTGGATTTAGTTTTGAATTTAGTGTTTAGGGTTTAGTGTTTAGTGTTTAGGGTATAGGGTTTAGGGTTTAGAAGTTAGTGTTTAGGGTTTAAGGTTTAGGGTTTAGGGTTTAGCACTTAGTTTAGCGACGGATTAGATACGAATCCATCGCTAATCCTGGAAAACTTTTTCCCTTTTACGGGTTTGTGTTTCGGATATCGGTTATATGTTTTACGAAAAGTGGTACATTTTAGTGGCTAAGAATGTAGAGATTGTATTTTGGGGCATCATTTTTGTGGTTTAGAATATAGAGATTGTAAATGGTACATTTTCTTTAATTCTCATTTATTGGTTTTAAAACAGTAATTATTATACAACATCAATCATCATCAGAGGCATCATCAGAAACATAAACAGAATTGTTTTCTTCGTCTTCTTCCGACTCTTCGTCCTCATCTTCGTCTTTGCCCTCGTCAGAATCAACTATACTCTTGTCGTCCTCGCTTGATTGTACATCTTCCGCTTCTCTAGATGATGGGTCAACATGTATGACATCTTCGGTTGATTCAATCGGATTAGCCGTCTCTTGGTCTGCTCTTTCTTCTTGTAATACTACGTTGTCTTCAAATCCGATTATACGACCCCTTGGACTGACATGGATCACAGAAAGCCATTGCTCCCGTCATTCTCTTACTCTTGGATATGGGATGAATGTCACTTGCTCTGCTTGGGATGCGAAAAAAAACGGTTCGAATTTTTTTACCGTCTGTTTGCATTTACGTCTGTAACCCCCAAATTGTCCACTTGAACTCTGCGCCCAACAATTGGGTCATACCAGTTGCATTTGAAAAACACACATTGTAAACCCACCACTCCAGGGTAATTGACTTGTAAAATCTGATTAATCACACCGTAGAAGTCCGATTCGCCATGTACAAAAATGTCGTAATTTGCAGTTGCCCTCCGAGACCGGTGCTGATATGTTTGAAATGTGTACCTGAGGGTGGAATACATCGGTGCAGTGACCATCTGTGCAACAGGGCCCTGAACGAGTTCGTGGAACCAAAGGGGGGAAAGGAACATCGCTATATCCATTGCTTACCTGAAATGATTGACATATATGTTGGACTTGTTTACAAACCATATTAATTGGTATAAATCAACATTTTTTACACTTACATAGAATTGTAGCCACTTTGCAAAATCTCTTTCTTTGTACTTATCGTACTCCTTATCCGGCAAATTGGGATACAACTCCCTAATTTATGAATTAAATAAACTGCAGTAATCACAAGTTTTCAGTATTTTGAAGCAACTTACTTTTGATTTTCAAATTTAAATAATCACATGTGTACCTCTCGATTGGTTGCACAAACTCACAGTTTCGTAGAATATACGTGAGTGTACTGTCAGTATATTTAAAGTCTTCCCACCATTCCTCCTTCAACTTCCCCGCAAGTCGCCCGATTTGGCAGAAGATGTCAGGCACATCCGGGACATTATACGTAGGCACTACGCCTCCATCGTCGTATCGCCTTGGTCTGTTTTTCTTTGTTTGAACTATTGGGTTGAAGTAATACTGAGTAAAGTGAGAGGTTTCCTCAGTTAAGCTTCCAGCGACGATCGACCCCTCGACTGTAGCAAGATTGTTCGCCTTTTTTATAAGAATCCCATATATCGTTCAAAGGGGTACATCCATCTGAAATGTACCGGACCGGCTAGAGACGCTTCGTGCGGAAGGTGAATTGGGAGATGCTCCATAACATCTAAGAATGAAGGGGGAAATATCTTTTCCAAGTTGCAGAGTAGAACCGAAATATTGCTTTCCATCTTTGTAATTTCAACCTCAGTCAATGTCCGCGTACATAAATCACGAAAAAATAAGCCAATGCTTGCATATGAAAGAAACAATAGAGTACTTATTTTATATAGTAAATCGTATACATTAACTGAAGATTGAAATAAGTTAGATTTTATTACCCGCTATTGCTTCGTGCACATGTTGTGAAAGTAACTCGCGTAGAGCAAAAGCTCAGAGCCGCTGCATAAAAACATGGCAATCGTGGCTTTTCATGCCATAAAATTTTTGTCCCTGCTCAACGCACCTCGAGAAATTTGAGACATAACCATCGGAAAATTTTATGGAAGATTCTGCCCAATCAAACAGTGCTCTCTTCGCTTATTCTGTTAATCGGAAGGCAGATACAGATAATTTCCCATCTTTTGTAATATGCAACCGCTTCTTGCAAAAATGTCAACCAAATCATGCCTAGACTTGACATTTTCTTTCGTCTTACCCTTTATGTTTAGAAGTGTATGCATGACATTGTCGAAAATTTTTTCCTAGATGTGCATCACATCAAGATTGTGCCAAACCAATTGATCTTTCCAGTATGGGATATCCCAAAAGATGCTCTTTTATGCCAATTGTGACTTTCCAAATATCCAATAGGCATGTTCGGTTTGGTGTGCCAATTTCCCTCACGCTTCATAGTTTTTTGAGCACCATAGTAGTCAATTTGCTCGAAGATAGCATCACCACTCATATACACTGCGGGAGGAAGCTTCACAATTTTGTTCTTCCTGAAAAATGTTCTATTCCTCCTCTAAGGATGGGACATCGTAAAAAATCGACGAATCAAACCAGCAAGGTTTACGACCATGCTTAAGTTGAAATGCTTCAGATTGAAGTGCACGGTAAGGATATGATAACCTTCCATGGGTTGTCCAACCTGATAGCATTCCGTATGCGGGAAAATCACTGATGGTCCACATAAGTGTCGCCCGCATCTTAAAGTTCGTCTATTGTGATTGGTAGAATGTACAAACACCTTCATACCACAATTGCTGCAGCTCTTGGATGAGAGGTTGGAGGAAAACGTCTAAAGATTTTTTCGGGTGCTTAGGTTCGGGCACTAAAATGCTCATGAACAAAAATTCTCTCTGCTTGCACATCTCGGGTGGGAGATTGTAAGGCGTCAAAATGACAGGCCACAAGGAGTAGTTTCTACCTGACATTCCGAATGTACACAAACCAAGATACACATTTCTGCATTCGTTAGCGAAATCCGGGTATACCGTCTAAAAGTGTTTCCATACTTTCGCGTCTGACGGATGTGTAATCTCTTCATCTCTAGTTCTATGCTGTGCATGCCATCTCATCGTAGCCGCGGTCTTTTTTGAAAGATATAGACGCTTCAGCCTGTCGGTGATTGGCAAGTATCACATTCTCTGAAACGGTACGCGGGTACGTCCACTTGTTGGTTGATATGTGGGTTTCCCACAAAAGTGACACTCCTGCATTTTTTCATCATGTTCCCAAAAAATCATGCAGTTATCGATGCATACATCAATCATCACGGATGGTAACCCAAGACTAGAAACCAATTTCTGAATTACATAATAAGACTCAGCCGAATTATTATCCGCATGCAAATACTCTTTAAATAAATCGGCCCATGCATCCATACAATTCTCAGCTAAGTTGTAATCGCTTTTAATTGTCATCATCCTAGATGCCAATGATAATTTAGACTGCCCTTCTCTACATCCATCGTAGATAAGTTTATTAGCAGCGCCTAACATATCATAAATAGCAACGAAATAGCAACGACCTGTTTTTCCGTCTCTAAATATCTGATTTCTTGTAGTGTAACTAACTTGCCAAACATCCTTTTCCAATCAACAATTCTTAACCTAAATGCCAAACATTAAATTACTCAATTCATCTCAATTTCGATCTTACCATAATTATACATATAAAATAAACATGAAAAGTATACATAAACAATATACCATAATTATACTTTTTCGTATACACATTTATTGGTAATAATTTTATTATAAATATGTGCTTAAACTTGTCAATTATTGAAATTTTTTTAAAACTAATTTATTTTCTCCAAATTTTATAAAATTTATAAAAGTTAGAGAAAAAAGAAGTTATTGAAATTTCTTATACCATTGAATCACTTAAAAGACTATATTAATAAATGGAACTTTTTATGTTGTTCAATAATTGAAATGGACTATATGTTTTTAGAATATTAGTAGTCCCAAAATAATTTCAAATAATAGTCCTAGAACTGTTTATAAAAAAGACTATATTAATAAAGAGAATTTCTTATATTGTTGAATTAATAATTTAAAGTCAAATAGTATTTGAAAAAAAGAAGTAAAACAATCATTTTTCAAATCTTCCTTAACGTCTATTAACAATAAAATTTATTTATGGAAATTTATAGATTAAAAAGAAAATATATACCTACATTGATAATTTACTTTAATTTCAGACAAATAAATATGGAAATGAAAATTAATAAGAAAATAATTAATATAATATTTGATTTGTCTTGACTAATAAGATTATTTTGATGTATAAATATGGGTGGTTCTAACAAAAATGCATATCACATTTTCGGATCTACGTTCCAAATTAAAAAAAGCATTCTTCTTTATTTATTGATTTCATCAATGACCTCAAACTATTCCTACGGAGTAATGGAGCGTAAATGTGAAAATATTTCGTGTTTTGCATCAATGTTCTTCATCTGGTGAAACTCTTGAAGCTATTTTAGCTTATCATAAGGTATTATGAATTTTTGATATTTTTATATATAACTCTATCTTGATCTGATTTGATACGTGGTAGAGTCGCATCTAAATATATCTCAGACATATTATAATTATAACATGTATTTTAATAACGTAAGTTTACGTTTACACTTGATAAACTCCTAAAGCAATGTGAATTTTTGTAGAAAATTTGGATAGTTTATACTTTTGTGTTTACTTATTAATATTATATATATATATATTAATAGTTATTAATAATATCAATTTTCATAAATTTAATTTCAGGGTTCTTAAATTCACGCAACAGTCCACTCGAAATATATACAAAAATTCATATCAATTATAGTTGCTAATCAACGATGGATTCAAGTGGAAGGATTTGACGTGATAGATGTAGACCCAAATAATCGAACAACTTCACATGTATTTAAATATTTTTGAGAAAAAGATATTTCAATTGTAGGAGTTCCAATCAAGAACAATAACTCATTTTTTTAATTTTTTAGATTTTGATGAGCTTCTTGATGTCACATATGATACATCAGAATTGTTTGGTAAGTGACACACAATAATTTAATATTTTCTATAATATTGTTTCATAAATTAGTTTATGCATATTTATTTAAAACATTATTTCCCGATGTAATGTTTGTATATTATAATGTCTAACCGATTTTATCTGTCTAATTCAAATGTAATTGGTTTAGGTACCAACATCAATCATTTGGAAATGTAAAAATCATATGTGCCCGGGTTGGTCATGATTCAACTTCAATTCAAAATTTAAAACTATAAGTAAGTTTAGGTTGTGATATAATTTTCTAATATTTATCCATACTTTTGAAATTATATGATGATTTGATATTTTCAAGATACCTTTAATTACTAATCTCAAATAGATGATATATTTTTGGTGATCATTTAAACTTCCAGAGATGTAATAAAACATTGTATCTTGTTCGATGATCAAGTGCAAGAATTTTTTGATGTGTATGTGACATACACTACAAGAAAACACGCAATTTGCGAGAGAAATTTGCGAGGAAAA
>OVAN01000395.1:0-62463 GCA_900406275.1 Anastatica hierochuntica
TAAAATTTCTTTTCCTTTTAAGTGTATTTCTGTAAATTAATCTAAAAAAATAAATATTAGTATTATTTTGTAATAAAAATTTTTAATATTATAAATAAAATTTAAAATTATAATCATATTTATAAGTTTTACAAAAAACATTAAATGAGTAATAAAACTAAAAAGAGTCCGTAAATAGCTCTTTCATATTCGCCAACATGATCTCATTTGTTTTCTGGGTTTTTGCAACTTGAGACTAGACTTCCACCAATTGCGTCTGGGTTGCCGCCAATTTATCCATGATTATAGCGTTTTGGGACTCTAAAGCTGCAATCCGCTCATCTTTCTCCCTCAACTACTCTTGAAGCTTGGGATCATGACACGAAACTTGTGAAGAAGAAGACACATCGCGATGACCTAAACCGACCAGACGACATTTTTTGCTTGGAAACGTCTGAAAAATTAAAGAAATTTATTTTATACCTATTAATGAAAATAATTAATCAAAAATAAAAAATTACCTCAAGCACGTGTTTGTCCATTTGCTCTCGAGTGAGGGTGTTTGAAGCTGAGGAACCTTCTCCGGTTGCTTCCGCGTGGGTTTCTACTAATTGGATGACCTCCCTCATCACAAGATAATCAATTACACCAATTTTTTTGTTGGTGTAAGCGGCTTTCATCAGAGTGAGATCATTGATGGGTTGACCATTATTTTTTTTTCGATCTGAAAAAGAAAGTTAAATTTCATAGTTTTTTTCCCTTAGATAACTTAATAAATAAAAAATAAATATATTTAAATACTTACCAATTTCTGTTCGAGGATAGCCATACTGTTGATGTCCAAGTTATAGACATACATACCTTTTCCGTCACGGCTGCTACGACGGTTACCTGAGTTCTTTTGAGAACAATCCTTGGTCTAAGGTTTAGATCAATGGACTAGCAAGTCCGCCCACACCCTTTCATTTATATACTTCGGCTTCTCATTCTTCAAAAACTTCTTCTTCCACTCATAGATCTGGCTGCCGTAGTGGTCCATCGCATATTGGTGGAAAGCAATCCAGATCGTTTCCATGAAGCTTGGTTCCCAAGTGAATTTTTGCCGAAAAAGAAAACATAATATTAGTGAAAATTTATTATTAAGAAAAATAATATATAAAATGATAATTAAGAAAAATACCGTAAATTGAATGAACCACCTATCATTGTCTTCTTGAGACATCTCGTTGTATTTTGGATATCCAAACTTAAGCATTTTGTACTCCATCCTCAAGATACTCTAGCTAATCCCATTTCCCGATATATCAAACCTAAAAAAACATGAAATTTGAAATAATTACTTCAAACTAAAAAACGCAATAGATTAGATTGAAAAACATATCACGTAGTGCCTGGGATCTTTTGAGGATCTAGTCGTGTAATACTAGCTCGGCCTGGTTGTTGCACCAATTCTTCATTAGAAATTTGATCCGACAATTTCGGAACGTCTAAAAGCGAGGATTGCTCCTTGGAGGTATGTGGTGCACGAGAATTGACAACAGTAGAACTCCCACCCCATTAAATGGACTGTCTGCGCAGCATGCCTGACCTACAAAAGTAAATATAAAAACATTAAATAGGATTTAAAATTTTTGATAATATATTATAAAATTGAAAACATCTTTAGTAAATATAAACAAAATTAGTTTTAAGATAAAGAAAATTCTAAATATATAAAAATATGTTTCTAATACATATATTGTAAAAAACTGTAAATAACTATTTGTAAAAACATTTTAAAATTTCAAAAAGTATAAAAATAAATTATATTTAATAAAAAATTATATATTTACAAAAGTAAATTATATTATATACTAAAAACGTATTATATTTAACAAAATATTAACTAAAAATTTTTTGTATTTAATAAAAACTTTATATATTTTTAAAAAACGTTACATAATCTGTTGGATGGTTGAGAGAAAGAGATAATGGGGAGAAGATTATGTTTTCTTGGTTGTGAGAGAGAGAGGAGTTCGATGGTTGAGAGAGAAAGGAGTTGGATGGTTGAGAGAAAGAGATAATGGGGAGAAGGTTATGTTCTTCTTGGTTGTGAGAGAGAGAAGAGTTCGATGGTTGAGAGAGAGAGGAGTTGGATGGTTGAGAGAAAGAGATAATGGGGAGAAGATTATGTTCTTTTTGGTTGAGAGAGAGAGAGAGAGAGACAGGAGTTCGATGGTTGAGAGAGAGAGAGGAGTTCGATGGTTGAGAGACAGAGAGAGAGAGACAGGAGTTCGATGGTTGAGAGAGAGGAGTTGGATGGTTGAGAGAAAGAGATAATGGGGAGAAGAAGATATTTTAGTTTTTTTTAAGTGTAAATATTTTCGACGAAAATATTTTGACGGTATTTCGTCGGGATTCACTAAAATAGACGCTAGATTAAATAAATGGTGCTTAGTTTTCCCACTAAAATTTTCACTTTCCGATGAAATTCCGACAAAATATCAATTTTGTTAGGATTCCATCGGAAATATTTAGTAAATAATAATTAATACAATTAATTATTGTTTAACTTATGATTTTAAAAGGCATATTCCATTTGCGTCGTGATTTCGTCGGAATTTTCTGACGAAATCCCGACGAAACTAGAATATTCCATGCATAACGTATGATTTGTCAGTCACAATTCATCGGAAAATCGTCGGGAAATATATACAAATTTCCGACGAAATAGGGAAAATACTTACAAATTACATTTAATTCGTCTGGAATATTAATAAATTTTATAATATTAAATTGTTTTAAAGTCCGAAAAACATAAATTCAAAATTTTAACGTTCAATCAAAGTCTTTTTTTAATCTTTTTAAAGAGATTAAATCTTTATAAATTTTTTTAAACCATTATTTTTTAAACCAACATCATTACACACTTCTTACAAAACAAACTGCTATTGCATAGACCCAGAATTAATTGTAAATTTTCATTTTAAAAGATGAATCCCAACCTCGGCTTATAAATTCGTGGTGTCTTGTAAGTTTTTACACTTAAACATCTCTATATATTAAATTCTTAAAAACATAAAATATATTATATATATTACTCTGAAATTACATTTTTCTGATAAATATCAATTTACTCAGAATCCAAGAATAATCAGAAGGACATGAATCAGAATCTTCGCCAAACTCTCCAACCTCAGCTTCTGATTCTGAGTGCACAACGTCATCTTGTCCGAACTCCGTAAAATCGACAACGAGTTGAATATTTGCTGAATCTTCAATTGGACTAATGTTGATGCTAGAGTCGTTTGCAATGGATCATGATCAGCTACTCCATGTAATTGTCCTCTTGGATGAATGGACGTGACAGTGATCCAAGGGTCGTCTCTTTGCCTAACTCGAGGATAACGGAGATAGCAAACCTAATATTTTTTTATTATTAGTGATATGTCATATATATAACATTGATGAAATATTATAAAATAAATTTTCATACATGATCAACTTGGGAAGTAAGAACGAATGGATCGTAAAACTGCAATATCCGTCGTGAATGCACCGATGTAACACCAAATGCGTCGATTTTCACCCCACGATTAATAGTATTGTTGTACCATTCACAAAAGAAAACCATGCACCTCAATCCAACCATTCTCAGAAACTGAATTTCCAAAATTTCTTTTAAGCTACCGTAGTAGACATCATCACCATATGAGGAACTAACACCAACATCAAAAGTTGTCCTTGCACGACCTTCCCTATGAACTGTGAATGCATATCCTCGAGTGCAATATCTCGGATATGACTTCACCACATAGTTTGGTCCACATACAAACTCAGTTAACCAATCTGGAAATATTACACCTCTGGTCGCACATGTGTTAACCAAAAAAAAGAAACATTATTATGCTTGAACACTATAACGGAAAAAGTTGTTTCTTTTTACAATAATCTTATTTCGAACACTTACATAGTCATAAAGCCATCCCGCAAAATTCTTCTGTTTGAGTTGTTCAAACTCATCTTCTGTGGTGTGCCTATAAGTGAAGCACATCTCTGCCATGTAAATCATGTATAGACAATGTGAAGAATCTTAACTAGAGAAAACTTAAATACAACTTAACTAGTTATAATAATTTTAAGAAACGTAATATGTATACCTTTCATATTCTAGAACATCTTCGCAGTTAGTGAGCAAATATGTTTGGAGATAAGCGTGCTCCTCCTCTGTAAGTCTTCGGTTTTTGGATTTCCCACTAAGTCGTCCAATTTCTCTGAACATGTTTGGGACGTTAACATAATACGTAGCCCTTTCACCTCCGTCATTATGGCGAGTTGGTCGTCGACTTTTTGTCCGCACTTCTGATGGAAAGTAGTATTCAGCAAAGTTTGAAGTTTCTTCATTGATGCTCTGTGCGACTATGGATCCTTCAACCTTGCTTAAATTTTTGACATTTTTCTTGAGATGGTTTGTATACCGCTCAAAACGATACATCCATCTTTATTGCACAGGACCACCAAGTGCCGCTTCTCTCGGAAGATGAATAGGAAGATGTTCAATAACATCAAAAAATGAAGGAGGAAATATCTTCTCAAGGTTTCAAAGAATCACATGTATGTTATCCTCCAAATTGCGAATACCAGTCATTGAGAGTGATCTCGCGCTTAGATCATGGAAGAATGCACTTATCCCTATATGAAAAAGGAAAAAAATTGATAAGTACACAAAATTAATCATAATAAATATAAATGATAATTAACTCAATTTTTTAAATTAAACTATACATGCAATTGTTTCATGAACAGTCTGTGGCAATAGTCCAGAAAAGGCAAAAGAAAGGAGGCTTGCATCATAACATGAAAATTTTGGATCTTCATACCAATAATTTTTTCTTCATTTTTGTCAACGCAGTTACGGAAGTTAGATGCATATCCGTCTGGAAATTTAACGTTGTTTGTAATCCAATCAAAGAACTCCTCCTTCGCAGCTGCATTCAAACGGTATATAGGAACAAGACCTTTACCGCGCTCATTGAGATGAAGTTCTGGACGAGCACAAATATTAACCAAATCAAGTCTTGACTTCAAATTATTTTTCGTTTTGCCTTGGACATTAAGAATAATGTGTATCAGATTGTCGAAAAAGTTCTTCTCAATATGCATGACATCTAAATTTTGCCGCAACAAATGATCCTTCCAATATGGCAAATCCCAAAATATACTCTTTTATGACAATTGTGGTATTCTCCAACACTGTCTACTGGATAATGTATGTTTCCACCTACGTTTGGCGTCCTCTCAGCACCAAAATCTCTTAATTGGTTCAACAAATCACGACCACTTACTTCAGGAGGTGGGCTGTCAAACACCTTTTTGTTCTTTCTAAAAAATGTCGTACTCCTACGATATGGATGATCGTGTGGCAGAAATCGCCGGTGACAGTCGAACCAAAAAGTTTTTCGTCCGTGTTTTAGTTGAAAAGCATAAGTGCTATCTTGGCAATAAGGACACGCTAGCCTCCCATGCGTTGTCCACCCAGATAACATACCATATGCTGAAAAATCACTTATTGTCCACATAAGTACTGCCCGCATCTGGAAAATTTCTTCGCACGAAACTTTGTAGGTAAGAGCCCCATGCGTCCATAGTAGTTCCAACTCATATATAAGTGGTTGAAGAAACACATCAAGTGATCTCTTAGGATTCTCAGGACCGAGGACAAGAATAAAGAGGAACAAAAACTCCCATCGCATGCACATATCTAGCGATAAGTTGTAAGGTGTCACAATTACTGGCCATAGGGAATATTGTCGTCCATACTTCCCAAATGGATTGAAACCATTAGTACATAATCCAAGGTAGACGTTTCTTATCTCATATGCAAATTCTGGATATTTTGATTGGAAATGCTTCCACGCTTTTACATCTGAAGGATGTGTAATCTCACCACCTGTTGAGTGTTCTGCATGCCATCTCATAGGTCTGGCTGTGCGTTCTGACTGATACAGACTCTTTAACCTTTCCGTCAACGGCAAATACCACATCCGTTTGTATGGTACTGGAACTCTTCCGCTCGTATCCCAATAACGAGGTTTCCCACAAAATTTTACATTTCTTCAGGTTTTCATCCGCTCTCTAGTAAATCATGCAGTTGTCAATGCATACATCTATCACTTGATACGATAAACCAAGACCTGCTACAAGTTTCTGAACCTCGTAGTATGAAGCAGGTGCAAGATTATCCTCAGGTATAATACCTCTCACAAAATCAGCAATAACGTCCACACATTCTTCAGCCAAATTGTAATCTGTCTTTATGGTCATCAATCTGCTTGCAGATGATAAAGGTGAATGGCCATCTCTGCATCCTTTGTACAATGGTTGTTTCGCTGCATNGTGCATCTTACATATCAAAAATCGCCTTATTTCTAAATTGGGTTCTTCTCGTCAATCTTCTTCCTCAACCATTGAAGGTAAATTTTCTCTGTAAGCATCATTTACCATCTAAAAAGTACCTACACCATAATCTACATATGTGCTATGTTCTTCTAACCTATCCGACGTTCGAGGTTTGCTAGTCCTACCATAATCAGTTTTTCCATGAAGATACCAAATCTTATAACTCGGCATAAACCCATTGATATATAAATGCTTCCAAACTTTATTCTTCTTAATATTCCTATTCTTCTTACAAGAGGAACATGGACATAACAATTTACGGGTTCATACCGGTTGTCGCTGAGCCACCGACATGAATTCACTAATACCATTTGCATATTCTTCTGTAAGTAAATTAGTTGTCGGATCCATAGCAGGTTTATCCATCCACGAACGAAAATAATTAGGGGAGCCATATATGTGGGGTTTTTTTGGTGCTTTGTTGTGAATGAGGGTGGATTGTATTTATAGGTGAAAATGGACGGAGTTTTCGACGAAATTCTGACGAATTACCGACAAAATTTCAAATATCAAACGGCTAGATAAACAGTCATAATGTCGTCGGAAATTTCCGACAAACTTTCGACGAATATATTATTTTCAAACAGCTTATTAAACGGTCATAAATTTCGTCGGAAATTCGTCTGAAATTTCCGACGAATTTCTAACAAATATATTATTTTAAAGCAGATTATTAAACGATCATTAATTTCGTCGGAAATTCGTCCGCAATTTCCGATGAATATATTATTTTAAAACAAATTATTAAATGGTCATAAATTTTGTCGGTAATTCGTCTAAAATTTCCGACCAACATATTATTTTAAAAAAATTTATTAAACGATCATAATTTTCGTCGGTAGTTCGTCTGAAATTTCCGATGAATTGTCGACGAATATATTATTTTAAAACAGATTATTAAACGGTCATAAATTTCGTTGGAAATTCGTCGGAATTTTCTGACGAATTTCCGGCGAATTTCAAATTTACTTTAACAGATATATTTTTCATCAGTTATTCGTCGAAAGTATCTCCGACAGAACTGTTTGTAGGTTATTTGTCAGAAATAACCGACGGAACGTATTTCGTCGGGATTGCGTCGGAAATTTTCGATGAAATACCGACGACGCCTCAAGTTTGTATTTCATCGGGAGTTCGTTGGAAATCCCTCCGGGTTTTTCGACGAATTTGTGTTTGTCGGAACTTCCGTCGAGAATTACCCTGTTTTCTTGTAGTGATCTAACTCACAACCAAATAAAAAGTGAATGCCCATAAATCTTATATATTATTGTGGAAATGTCTTCATCTTGTAAAATGAAACTTTCACGACTCTAACAATGTTGTTTTTAAAAGTCGTTTTTTCTTTTTAATCATCTCATTTTGACACTTTATAAACTAATAGCCTCGATATATACACAAAACTTTATTTTGTACTGTCACTATATAAAGTTTTGCGGAAGTAACTTTGAAACCCCACATGAGACAAAGTGGCAATAAAGAGGGCTTAAAATAATTGATTTGGTTATCTATGTCACCAAAGTGCACTTATCTTTCCGGTCAATGGTCATGAGAGATCTCCACAGTTAAGCGTGTTTGGGCTAGAGCAATACTAGGATGAGTGACCTTCCGGAAAAGGAGTTCTGGAATCGTACGAATGATGACAAAATACGAGCAACTGGTGGTGACTGCATAGACAATAAAACAACTTTTGAAAACCTTAGAAGGTAGCGCTCGCGACCATCGAGCAGGATGGATCCACGACCCCAAAGACAAGTACCATGGCACACAAGAGGGGCGGCGAGTGGGGGTGTTATAGTAACGCTGATGAACTTTGAAAACTAACTTGGACAAACACAAGAAGCTAGTAGCCAACTTTACATTCATCCCTCTTATACTGAAATTTCATTTTCCCCCAATGGGCTAGGGTTAATCAAATAAAAAGGGGTGAATTTGTTGAAAAACCATAAAAAGAACATTAATCAAATTTGTGATGTGCCAAGAAATAAAAATAAAAATTGCAGGGGTTTTACAAAAATTATCCTCCTTTGTGAACAAGTAGAGAAAAAAATTTGGAGGGTAAGAGATATAAATATTTGTTTTTTGGGAAGTTAAAAACTAATTACTGATTTTTTGCTTATCCATTATTTTTCTTTAAAAAATGGTCATATAAGAAATTATATATTTACTGTTCGTTTTATATATTTGTTATCCTAATAAACACTTCTATAGTATAAACTTTTTTATAGTTCGAATAATCAAACTTTTAGTAAAATATGTATGGTAACCTTAAAATTACAATTATTATCATAGTACAATCAATGGCTATTGATTTTTTTTTTTTAAAGTTGGTAGTCTGAGTAAGTGATTTAGGTCGCTTATGTTTTTGGATAGGCACAAACATCCTCGATAAAGGTTTTCTATATGATAACTTTTATTTTGAGGAATAATTTAAGGGAACTTAATTGTAAACATATTCCTTCAAAATGGTTGATGAAGAATAAAACATGATGGTTGTGACTGGTGAATGTGGAGACTGAAAGGGAGGGAGAGAAATAGCTGAAAAGTGAGGAAAGAAACGGCAAAAAGATGAATAGTAATAGGCGTAATTATTTTTGTTCCACATAATCATGAAGAAGAAAACAAATCATTATACCTTTACTTGAAAAAGTATTAATGTAAGAGAATAGAATATTATTTTAAAAAATTTCAACTTAATTAGTACAAAAGCCGCAAAACTCATAGTAACTTTTTTTACGCTAAAATTGTTACGCTAAAGTGTGTTATCAGTCATATCCAATAAATATAAAAAATTGGATATTTGAGATATATAAGTTGTGACTGATAGCCACTTATTGTGTAAAAATAAAGAGAAAACTTAAATAACGGCATAACCCGCCATGAATTGTACCAGTCAGATTAAACAAGATAATATCAATATGTTAAAAATTGTCAGATTATTTATTCTAGTTTTAGCGTTAACTTAGAACACTCTTTGCCAAGTGGAAAACGACAATAATTCACTATTTTAAAATAAAAAGACAATAATTCCCTTCCTCATTTAATTTATATATATATATATCCTCCCACACACAACTAGCATAAAACCATGTTCGTATACTCATAATTTTCCTCTCTCTTTCTTTAACATTCTTCACTTTTTTGTTTGCTTTCCTTTAGTTCATCAACATTTCTTTTTTCTTTTTCGTCAGTGTTCACCAGCAATTGTAATACGTTACTTCTACATAAGTGTATGATAATTATGTACAACTATTACATTTACTAGACCAATGCCCACGCATATGCGCAGGTTTCATATACACACAAATTTTAGTTTTTTATACAACTGCACATATATTGAAATCATGTATACATCTCACATGTTTTAATCGCATTCATTAAAAGATCAATGAGGAAGAAATGCAATCTGATTGCAATGGATCATGTAACTTATTTTGCATCACGATTAACCTAGCATATCAAATCACTATGATCTCTCCTTGCAGGGAAACACAATCTTTTATATATCAATCAAAGCTAATTATAAAAGGTCTTTTGAAAATTTTGGATCAATATTAAAGAAATAAATATGATATTGAGAGGATTTGCGAATGTTCTATAATCTAGTGCAAGTCCTTCCCAAACAGTTTGGGCCAAACTGTCAACAATTGTTACAAGATAAGTTGAATCATCTTATTAGGGTGAAAATACAAGAGTATTTCTATTAAATTGGTAGTTAAAATTCTGGAAGAAACACTACAATAAAAAAGGATGTTTAATATCAATTTATTACTATCATTTTGAAAACATATACGAAAGTTAAAAAGAAATGGTATTGGTTAGTGTCATTTATTGAAATTATATTAAATTACTGAAATTCGTTTCAGTTATTCAGAAGTGACGCTAGAAAAAGTATTTAGCAACGTTTCATAGAAAAGCGATAGTAAATATTCTTTTACTATAAATAATAATATTATGTTAATTAGCCTTTTAACTCCTCCATTACTCTTTTTCTACAAAAGAAAACTCCTCCACGACTCTTTATATATAGGTATTGGGTTTTAACTCTTCCTCTACCTATTCATGTTTCTATCATCCGATTGAAAAGTGTGATAATTCACAAACTGTTTATGTCGTGTTCGTTCGTATGATGTGAGAAAACTCACAACTTCTCTTATGAGATAATTACTTTGATTCATTAATTATTAAAAGACAATTATTCTTAACATCCATTTATTTTCTCATCGTGAGTGCTCTGATCTCTTTCTTTGATTCATTAAAACGTAACTTGAGAGTTTTGCTTCAAATAGTAATTGTTTATTAACAAGACCTTTTTACTGATTGCGTTACTCTTTTGTTATCGTTTATTAAGAATTTCTCTCTTTTTTCTGCAAGTCACATTTTAAGAAAACACGAGATGGAGTAGCGAAACTGGTAAAGATGAATGATTTCAAAGAAAAGTTAATCATATGAGTGAAATCAGGTCTTGCTAGCTCGAGGCAATTGTAGGAGGTAAATACATTTTCTCCCTTAATGTTTTACACTATTCAAATTATAGATCACTAATAATTTTCTTTTTTTATATTATATTTTAGAGATGAAGAAAGATGGGCCGATATGAAGAAAAACTTGGTGAAAGTTAGTTTAATTCTAGAAAATATTCTTAATTTCATGTAATAGAGTTTCTTTATTTGATTAGAAGTTGTTGGAGACTCATGTATTTATATATTTGATTTTGATTTAGTTTTTAATTTAGAAAAATATGTTGATTATTTAGTATAGGAAAATAATGTGACAAAAAAGAACAAATAGAGTACACAAATGATTTAAAATTTTCTAGAATTAAATTCAATAAAAGAATACTTTCACCTATTTAGTTTGGTGTCATTTTTGAATCATTTTGAAAGTGATGCAAATGTTAAATTTAGCATCATTTGAAAATTGATGTTATAATAAAAATAGAAACGTTTAATAGAAATGATACTTACAAATATAAATGATGCTCAAATTATCTTATTACGTCATTTACTCAAATGATGCAAGATATATTTAGCTTCACTAGATTTAGCGTCGCTTTTAAAAATGACTTGATAACTCAAGCATCGCTTTTAAAATGATGTTAAAGTTAAGAAAAAGTGTTGTAACAAACTGCGTTTTTGTAGTGAAAAGAACAAGATATTCTTTGTTTTAGATACATGAATTCTTTTCCTTAACTATGGTAGACGTAAAAAAAGGAAATCCAATTACCTTCTTTGAGATAGAGTGAAGATCCGAGAGCGAAAGAACCTATGTCCACGTTTATTGGCAACAAAGTGACCAAGCTCATCCTTGTTCATACCATAAACCATAATACAATCAAAGACGTATCCATATAAGAATAAATAACTGTTTTAAGTTGAGTGAAATCATAAATCCCATCAGAAGTGAATTCTATGATGGATCACAAGCAAAGTAACTTGCAATGATTTGCCATTTTCTTTTCAGCATAAACTATCAAGAAGCCTAATCTTAATCTCTCATAGTCATAACTTGATTAAAGTTTATCCTTTCATGCCATCATAAGAGAAATTAAAAAACAAGAAAATTTACCCATAAACACTATTGACAGCTGCACCTGAAGTTGAAATCTCGAAATCTTTAAGGTTATGGCGAAAAAATGCAATGCCTGCAAAAGTCATTGCATTAAAATCAGTGCAGATAAAAATCACACAAGGAAAACCCAATCAGAAACAGAAGGAAATGTGAGATCAATGAATTCTTAGATCTTATAGGTCTTATGAAAAAGAATCACGTCTCAGTTTTAAGTAAGAGCGTACAAAGTCGAGGATACTTTTGCGACAATGACCCAATGTATCAGTTTTAGCTGTCTTAAATCTTGAACAGAAGCTCCTTTGTCGTTTCCACATCCTCCTTACCATGACATACCATTAACCTTAGCATCTAAAAATTTGAGACCTAACCAATAAAGATTGCATATCGTACTCCGAACATCCGCCACTGAAGATGGAGGAATAATGGCATATGCAAATCCTATAGGCAAAAATATAGGGTTAGCCAAGGGTGAATCAAAAGAAATTGAAAGAGGAAGGAGATGTCATATTACGAGTTAAATTACAGTTTTATGACCAAAAAGGCATTAATTACCGTCGGAGAGATCTCAAAATTAGTTGAATTCCAGAGCTCGTGCTCAATGTCGAATCTCACCAGCGTCGTTCTGTTTAGGAGCTCCATGTCGGCGTCTATCTCCGCCTTTGATTCGCGAGGAGCCCTAAGAGAGCGCATGACCTTGCCTGATGTTCTCATGGAAGAGGATTTCTCACAAACTGCTAGATGAATGGGTTGTTTTGCGGAGTCCATCAGAATCTAAAACGGAGAGATGGTTTAGTTGGTCGTCGGGATATGGAATGGCGAAATGCTATATCCGTTTTTGTCCTTTGCATTTTTATGTTAATTTGATAATTAAAAAAGTGGACACATGTCCTCCTCTAATGTGTTGACGTGACAACAAGATGAAGAGATGGTTCTTTATTATAATATAGATTTAGTGTCAAAATATAATATTTATTTTGTATAATTTAGTTATAGCAATCATATTTATATGCTAAATAAGTGTTAATTTAATTATAACAATTTATGACATGTATAATTTTAGTATTATAAAACTGATGTATTTAATTACTTTATTTTTTTCACATACAAAACTAACAATTTAATTATCATTATTTTCTATTTTATTATTAAAAATGAATAGTAGATCACAAAACATACGTTCAAGTACTACAGTCGAGGACGTCAAAATTGGCAGTAACGAATGATAGAGTCGCACTAGCGGTTCAAGAGGTGGTAGTGCAAGGTCATTAAGTCATGATGACGGAATAAGCGCTGAAAGTCCGACAAATAATATACGTTATATTTTAAAAAATAACTTTTAAACTTTAAAAAATCTTTGATATTCAATAATAATTGTATTTAAAATTTTTTGAAAATATTTTTTAGCATAAATGGACGCCTAGAACAACACGAGTTTTTATTGAACTTATAATTTCTAAATTAGAAGCTGAAGATTACACATTTAGGCTAATGGTAGGTCCTAGGAAATGAAGAATAGAAGAAAAGTTCCATGAATTAAATGGAGAGTCATTTAAATTGAAACACGAGATGAAAGGATAATTTGATTATTTGATAAGATTGTATCACTAAAATAATATATTAAGTAAACATACTTGAGAAAGGAAATTAGAAGTTGAAGATTACAAATTAGGCTACCTATAGGTCCTAGAAAATGAAGAATGGAAGAAAAGTTCCATGAATTAACTAGAGAGTCAGTTAAATTGAAACCCGAGATAAAAAGAAAATTTGATTATTTGAGAAGATTGTGTCACTATAACAACATATTAAGCAAACATACCTGTGTATTGGTTGATGACACAACGAGAAAAATTAATATGTTGCTAGCTAGGTGGGCAGATTGATGCGCAGTGATTCAATAATTTAAATTATTTATAATTAATCATTACTAAAATTAGTTTATTATAACATTTCAGTATATCATGTTTGATGATAATATGAGATTTATAGTTATTGTGTTAAATCAATTCATTAACATTTTTAAATATTTATTATTTTCAGAGGGTTTCACCTAGCAGTGTCGAGTATATAACCGTCTTACAACATAATCACCTTCCACTCAACGATTTACTTGATAAAATATATGGAGAACATGATGTAGAACAAGATGATCGATATTCACAACACATGCTGGGAATTCATCTCGAAAATAGAAAAATGAAGAAACAAATGATGATGATGCGATTGATGGTAAGGGAGCAACATATGGTCGAACCTCATTCCCTCCAGTGAATCTAAATATAACTGCATATGATGATGACCTACCAAGACTTTCTCAGTCACTTTTTCGTCCTACTAGAGAGACAACGCGATATTTTCCATATACTAAGAGAAGGTCATCTTCACAAGGTCGTAATACATCTACACGACGTACACTTATGAGAAGAGCTAATTTCGAGGCCCAAATGGAAAATTCCAACACATGGAAACATCCTGAGGGCAATTGCTGGAGGCGGTGCGTGCACGCCAAAACTAAAAAATCGACGTACAGTTTTCCTGTAATCTTTGCCTATTGAACATATGGATATATTTTAGTGGGATGCAAACAAATTGTTAATGAACTATGAAAATATCCGTGATGAGTTCATAGTTACGCAATGACAAAAATAAAATCCAGCAATTAGAAAGGTAGTCGACGTGGATCGATGGATCGATTTGGAAATCTTTGTGATTTTGTAAACCTAATAGTGACGAGCAACAATAGTGGAAGTGGTCGGATTGGATATGATGCTTCTGGTTACGGTTATGGTGGCTCTTTTGGTTATGAATATGGTGGTGAAGGGTCTGTTGACAGAGGTTCTTTTGGTGAAGGATCTGTTGGTAGAGGATCTAATATCGATGACGAAATTTTTAGAGGAGAAATTCTTCGTGGAGGATATATCGATGATCAAGGATCTTTTGGTGAAAAATAGGCTGGTAGAGGTTACATCGTTGATCAAAGGTTTAACTTAGGCACATAAGATATCAATAACTACGAAAATGACAATGTTTTTGCCTTCTCATTCATTCGACGGAGTTAGTTCACCAACCTTTTACCCTAACTTTGGCTTCTATGGTTCAAACACACGTGAGACAAACGTTCCCTCTTTATTTGGCATTGACACGGTTAGATTTGCATGGTCAACTTCTAGTAATGCTCCTAAAATGATTAGTTTTTTTAAGAAGACGAAAGATAAGAATAAAAAAATAATAATGTTGTTGTTGGCTAATAAATGTTGCTTTAATTATGTATTTGTGTTGTTACAATAATAAATTTTTAAAAAATTATAACTTGGGTTCATATGAAATGTAGGAACTTCGAATTGCAGAATTACGTTAATGCCGAATTAAAAATCTTTGAGACTAGGATATTATAGAGTTAATATTACTTGAAGAAGAAGAAGAAGTCGTGGAGACATGCATATCCCCTATGTTGCAATATTACATAAAATATTTTTATAAGCAACCTGGAGATACATAGCAAGGAGAATGATGAAATATTATACAAGGTCAAATTTACGATAATGAGATCTCATGTCAAACACTTATTAAAACGAGTCTGGAGACATTCTATACAGTTGTGTAGTTACTGCATGAAACTATGGCTTAGAAAACGCTAGACAATTAAGCTTTGATGAGAGCATAACGATATTTTTATTGATTTGTGCATATAATGATACACGATGTAATATTGCATTAAGTTTTATGATGTTTCATGATGTTCTTCAAGCAATTGAAAGAATCATTGTTGATTATTTGCGGCTACGAACAATCCAATAACTCATATATATCTCTAATTGTCTACCTAGAGATAAAGGATTTTGGCCTCACTTTAATGGATTTGTTGGTGCACTTGATGGGGTGCATGTAACGGTTATGATGACTACGGGTCGAGATGACATCCAATTTATAAACAGAAAAGGATTTGCAAGATTTAATGTTTCGGCCATATGTAATTACAACATGCTTTTTATTTATTGTTTGGTCGGGATAGCATGATCTGCCCATGATGCACGAGTGTTGGCGACTGCAATATGAGATGATCCGATGTTTACAATATCTCCATAAAATAAATATTATTTTGTTGATTCGGGATATGCTAATAAACATGAATATTTTCTCCATATCGTGTGGACTATAAAGAGGGCACAAAATATCATTTTCACGAGTTTCACAACAGTAGACCACCTCGAAATAGTAAGGAAAAGTTCAATAAGTTGCACGTGTCTTTACGTTTTGTTATGAGCGGACATTTGGTGTTTGAAAAAAATGGAGGGTTCTTAATGAACTTCTTAGATATGACATTGCTGCAAAAAGACGTATTATATTCACCACAATTGGTCTCCAAAATTTTATTTGGCAACATAACATCAGAAACTTCTATTTCGAGAATATCAATATCGAGAATGATGTTGTTTAAGAAAAAAATATTGGAAACGACGAGCAAGAGAAAAAGTTGGTCTCAGAGTTGAAGAAGAATCAAAAGCAGAAATGTATATGCGAATAGTTTGAGATCATATTGCACAACATATATAGATAACAAGTCAAATGTGGATCTTGACGTCGTCGTTAATTGCATTTGTTTATCCTAAAAAATAATGTTTTACTTTAAATATATTTACGTGATATGTGTATTTGTAATATGTTTCAAATTATTGTCTATTTTAAAAATTATCATATATTTTAATCTTTCTTATTTACTCTCACGTACTCTCATATATTACCAATCAAATAGTTATTTATTTTACTCTATTTTACTATAATCATAACTTTTCTTTCCCTTCTAGTTCAACTCTCTTTAATTACTCCAATTTACTCTACAGCCCACCAATCACACCCATATTTTTGGTGTAATATATGATAATTTTTGTACTAGCAACTATTTAAATTAAGTTAAACTGTATTATCAGTAAAATTCAATCTAACTAATTAAAAAAGATAAATTGTGGCATTCTAACCTATCCACATAGTATTTTAAAATTTTCACTATAACCTGTCACGTCAGTCATGACCTTCACAAAGTGTTGTCGGCAGAAAAAAAATCAATTGTATCGGCATATGTTTAAAGATAAGTTAATGAAAAGTTTCGTTACACACTTTAGTCAATGTAGTCATAAAGATACTAGTCACCCCTTCATCTCCCTCTTCAGTTTTTACTTTAATAATCGATTCATGGATTTGAGCTTAAGCATATCCCGAAGGTGACGTGATGGTCGTCGCTCGATTCCTCTTAGGATGACTCAACATAATCCGAAAATATGAAATGGATAAATTTTGTTTCATTCACTCAATGTATTTTCAAACATATTACACTAATGCAACAACGAGTTTTAGGGACAAGGAGTCATGTTTAAAAAAGCAACAAGTGCATCAAAGAGCACGATGTGAAAATTGAAGAAGTTGGGTGTTGTGACTCTCCCTTGTGTTTTATGTATTTCATTCTCAGTTGTATCATCAAAAACAAGATTTCTGTATTTTTTCCCTTGAGTTTCTTATTTGTTTTGTGATTGATGGTTGTAGATAAGAGCTTATGTAAGTGACTAAGAAAAGGGTTCAAAACGACATAACCTTTGATAAGAAGACAACTTACAAGGTATATATATCTCTCTCTGTTTTGACTATTAACTTTTAACACTTCGATTTATGAAACTATAAGTTACATTTAAGGATTCCTTTAAAAAAGTGTCACACGGGAAATTCTCCTTTAATGTAGTAAGACTTAGTCATAAACTTGATGTAATATATTATCATGCTCATATATGACTAATTTTTTTTGTTCAGTGGTCTTTATTTGATTATTAGTCTTTTTATGTGCCGCAATTGACCTATGTTTCATCTTCACCCAACTTGCTTGGAAAAAGAAAAATGTTGTCCTCAAATAATTGGTGACTTGGTGTACATTTACAATCAAGAAAGTGCAAATCAAGATTATTCTTCTGACCATTGTCAAAATATTAAAAGCTTTGAGATACAAAGATGAAGATGTTTTCTCTTTTGGAATGAAGAATTTTGTGATTGCGCTGCGCTATGCACATAACAGATTGTATATTACATTTTTTTTTGTTTTTGTTTTTTCATATTTCACACCCAAAAAGTTGTAGAACCTCTAAAGACAATACAACATATGATGATAGTTTAAGGTTTTTGTGTCAATAACTGTATATGTGTATAATTACCATGAGCATTTTAAAAAAATTAGCTACAACACGATGCACATATAAGAGTGAACAAATGGAAGCAATATATTATCGTCATTTCAGGCTACGCACTTTTCAAGACTGACCTGCCCCCATTGCTACAGAACAATACATATTCTCACTTACTCCTCTATTTGAGCGATACAATGATAAAATGTTAAAAGTTAGTGAACCACTAAGACAAATTGTATATTGAAGTTACATTCATATAACTATAATTTTGTCTCCAAAATTAGATATAGTTACTCATTAGTCATGTCTTTCATATTTGACAGCTTTCATGAAATTTTCATAAATATATTTTAATATATTTACTCTCATAATCTTTTACCCACTCATCTTCTTTTAATAATTTTGGTGTTTGACCGCATTATGCTCTGACCATCAAACGTTAAAGTCTCTATTATTTAATAAAATACAGGTCTAATGCCATAACTTTCAATTGCTATACAGAGAAAAAAGTCATGCAAATTAAACAAAAAAACATAAACAAATTGACGTGGTGTTAAAAAACTCAACATCAATATTGTTGGTCCTTACTACAAAATTAGTGAGGATTAGTGGCAGATAGATTGACATATTGTCAACTCCAATCTTTATACTAAGTACTCTTCTAGTGATGTTGGACAACCACGAAAGCTATATATGGACATATATAACAATGCACAGAAAAAACTATTATTAAGTTTTAAATAATTGAATCTCTTTTTTAAAAGGGTAAATGATAAGCAAATTGTCATTTCGGCACCGACTTAAGAACTCAAGATTGTAGTCATTGCATTTTCATACCGTACAATGACTTATACAAGTTTTTTTGTAAAAAATATTTGAGATTATCGTTATAGAGTTGAATTTATTATTTACAAGTACAAGTAGTTTTTAACTTAGAGTATGCTTCTTAACATCGCATTATCTAAAATCTTACGTCACACGAATATAAGTAGAGAGTGAAGGCAAGTAGATAAAGATAAAATTTCTATATGAATAATTATTACATTAACTTGATTAATAATATTAAAACACTTTTATGTGAAAATCGTTAACGTATAATTTTTCATATTTTCTTATTTATCTAACTATTTATATATTGACAATGGTTTATTTTTGACCACAAAATAAGATATAAACAACAATAACTACTCTAAACAAAAAAATCTCACTCTTTCATATTGCTAAAAGTGTGATGCCATATGATTGACATCACGATTATTTTAAAGTTATGGAGTTCAGTAGTGGAGTTAACGCTAATCACAAAATTTTAATGGTTGTATTTGGATATGTCAATTTGATACCGCACGGGTCCAAAAGTCCAATCGATGCGGGTTGTGTATTGTTGTTGTTCGTGCATTGCGGTCCGGCCCACGGCGGACCGTGGTTTAGCTTTTCATGCCCATGCTCGTCCTGCATTGTTTTTGTAGCTACGCTGGCCGGCTCGCAGGTTCGTAAAATTGCGATGGATCCATAAAAATTTTAAGTTTTTGAAAGTTGTTTCGTTTTCAAGCAAACTCATAAAATGCATTTTGTGTATCTTCTTTTGTAGCTAAATATTCTCCCACAAGGAATCGAATATATCTTTTTGTAGTTATCTCTGTTTTATACATTCTTAGAGTTCTTAATGAGAAGAATCATGTATTTAGAGTATAAAGGAGCTAAATTTGAAGCAATAGTTATTGAAAATAAAACTTTAAATGTTATTTCAAAATTTTGTATGCATTCTTACATTCACAAACTTTATCTAAAACTCAAGTCAACTTTATCTAAGACTCGTTTAAAGAAATATACAGATCCATTAGAAAATTATTGTAGAACATTTTCTCGGGATTGTGACAAATATTGTACTTTTTAAAATATGTAGAGAGATATATTTCAAGAACCTCACTTTTACAATTATAACGGTCTCGTTTCCACTATCGATACTCGAGTCTCAGAGTTGTTCCCCTGAATATTAGTAAGAGTTTATTTTCCAAAGAAACTGAGAGATTTCAGAGGAAAAAAAGAGTTGGTTTTGCAGTCTATTTGTAGCCCACAGACCAACAGCGATTGACCCGCTGTAGTGCCTGCAAGCGGGGCGGACATATATGTTTGTCCCACAAATAGTTGGACATTTTTAAGGTCCAAACCCGCCCGACACTAGGACTACTTGGACCAAGTGTAACACCCGTGTTCAAAAATCCTAACAAAAATAAGGATCAAACCATGAAGATGCATAAACTTGAAGGAAAAACCAAGGAAAAATTCGGCTAAGTGTTGAAACTGGACCAAAAATGGTTTAGTGACTTCTTAAGCAGAGGTAATGTATACTGGTCGCAGATAAAAAATGATTGTTATGCTATTATAAGGGGGTGAGTATAGTCGGACTGGCTGGAGCCTAGACTTGGCCGTGGATGGACCATGATCTGGTTTACTCACACGATCATGGATGGACCATGAGTCACTTGGCCGGATTGAGATCAATTGAAATGATAGGATCAACTAAAGGATCATACTGGCCAGACTGAATCAGTCAAGGGGAATCCGAATGTGGACTTAGCCAAGATTATGGATATGATTGGATGGCTTGATTAAGTGTGGGATTCTATCAAGATGATTCATGCATAAGGGAACATGATCTGATGGGTGATCTAAGCTGAACTGAGCTGGATGGACTAGTCCGGTCAAGCCGAAAGTGTCCCAAGAAGGAGATCAATTCATTTGAGCTGGACAGTGGAGCTTAGCTGAGCTAGCTAATCAGTCTAGACATGGCATTTAAACTTGTCAGATCAGACAGGGTTGTCGAATTCAGACATGGACTGTCTGGATCAAACAAGGCAGTTATTCATGTCGGGTCTAGACAAGTAAGCTGGCCAAAGACTAAATATTTTCACCTAAGGAATTGGCGGGAACGGTTACCATATGGTTTCCACACGAAAGTGTGATTTTGGCTAAATAAATTGAGCGGAAACTATTATTTGGCTTAATGGGCGCGCTTGGACGGTTACTAGGCAGCTACTTCGGCCAAATCTCAACGTTTTAATGGTTTAAAAGAGAAGGATCGAGCAGTTATCTCATTTCTTCACGAAAAATAACACATAAATATAGAGAGTGCAATTCTGAGAGAGATTAACCGAGAGACTGACAAACCGACTAAGCTGACTATCTGACTGAATCGATTTTTCAAGGAGAACTGACTGGCGAGACGATCTATCCAAGAGCTGTCAGATACCGATCATCTGAATCAATCATTCGATCCTAAGGCTAAAGTGAGTTCGTGACTGTAGCCATTTATAGGTTTCTGTGAAGGTCGATTGGTCGTGAATGTTGGTCATATGGCCGATGGCCGAGTATTCGCTGTTCTTATGGCCAATGGCCGAATTTACTGATTATATGGGCCATTGGCCGAATTCATTATATTCTGCTATGGATGATGGCCATATTTACATGATTAAAACTGGAACTAAGTGTAAATTCGATTAAACTGAATTAACTGGATATAAACTGATTAATGAACTGGTTGATTCTATGTGTGGCTGGTGGGACAAGATGACCGATCTCACTCGACATTTCTTTGTTGATGCATTCTGTGTGAATGAAAGTTCTGATTTTGGCCAAGAAGACTCATTTGTTTGAGCAGCTCCTGGACCGTAGCTGGAAGTGAAGGATGAATAAATTTTAACCGTTGAGTGTATACAGTTTAATACATTGTAATAGCTTATGGAAAACATATAGCTTATAACCAGCCGATCTTTGAATTGGAAACCTCGAACCTAATATATGTTAAGTTAAGTTACAGTTACCGTGATGAATAGTTTAACTAAAGACTTGTCTAAAATCGATTAAAAACGTCAGCTGTTAAGTGAAAACGAGTTAAGGTTTCACACCAAACCCACAAGAAATGACCTAAATTGACACCCCTAGCTGTGTCACCCGTGTGGCTTCATTAAAAATATTATTCCTTATCTCAATGCGTTATCATGCTAAATAAGGAAGAGTTTGCATTAGATTTGAGCGTTCGGTTTTTTTGGTACCATTTGGTTCGGTTCATTCGGTTTTCAGTTTTTTCGGTTCTAAAAAATTGACACCATGAAATTCGTAAAGTATTTTGGTTCGGTTCGATTCAATTTCGGTTGCGTTTGAATTAAATAACAATTTGAGTATTAGTGCTAAGATATTTTTGAGTTTTTTTGGTTATTCTTGGGTATTCCAGATATTGTTATGTATACTTTCAGGCAATTTTGGATATTTTAAGTATTTTTTTAGATATTTTCTATTTTTTTAGTTATCCGTTCGGTTTCGATGTTCCCATAAATTGGAATTATTCGGGTAATTTCTAACTCTGATTCGGTTTCAATTTCAATTCAATTTTTTGCGGTTCGATTCTTCGATTCTTGTTATTATGCCAACCCATAGTTTGCAAATCGTTCCTCTCCACTCCTCAACAAAAATACTTAATAAAAATTTTAAATTTAACAATGAAAGTTGAATTTTATTCTAAACATTTTGCTGGAATCATACTTTGAATAATATTTGGGATTTCATTAATTTCCGTAACTCATTCGGGTTTGGTTCAGATTTCGAATTTTTAGGTCTCGTCCGGATATTTATAAATTATGTAATTTTTTAAAAAATTAAATGCACTTAAAAATCTCAAAAATTCAAAAACAAAAATTATATATAACATATAAATTTAAACAATGTATGATTCAATACATAAAATTAATCTTTTAACAAAAAAATATAAAATTCATATGATAATTGGTTCGTTTTGGACATTTGGATAAAAAACGGTAAGTATTTCAACAATCTCCGCTATTTTTAGTATTTCTATAAATTACAACATCCCCTACTCATAATATTCACTTTACAATAAAATTTGTCGTGATTTTGTTTCTTTTGTTAGTTTTAATATTTGACTTTTTAATTGTTTTTATTTAAGTTCAATCTTTTGAAAAACAATAAAATAATAATTTATTTCAAAAATTTTAATTGTTTCTCTATATTTATATGGAGAAGTCGAAGATAGATTATCTTTTGGTATTTTGGTCACAATTATAATATTTTTATTTTATTCATTTTTCTTAATTATGAATAATTTGTTTTACATATTTTCTCAGTTCCGTTTTCAGCTCCTCTGCTCCTTTCCACTATGTAATTCGTAGCTTAAATATATTTTCGTGTAATTTTTTTTTCCATATAATTTTTCTTTATTGAAACCATGAAATACAGATACAAAGCCGATGATTGGAAAAATCCAACCTCGGAGTCACAAGCCGGCGATTGGGCGAACCCAACCCCAGAGCCACAAGCCGGAGAGTTTAAAGGATAACTCCCGGAGCCAAAACAGAACATAGCAACATAAGTAACTAAAAACAACTAAAAAGTAAACGAGACTAATAAATAAAACGGAACATTAGGAATTGAACACAAAAGGATCTTCAAAGATGAAAGCCACCAAGGTAGAGAGCAAATTTGAGTGGAGGAGGAATGGAGCTGAGTAACACTAGTCCGAAAAGGGAAGCACCAAGCATTGACCTCATTATATTGCTCATGGAGCCACGAAAATCACGACAAGAAGCAACCCATACCGAATAAGATAGCACCCATAACAGCACCACTTTTACAATCTACGACCTATGACCAACCACTCTACGCACTTCCTTACTGAGGAGCCGGAAACATCTTTCAAAAAGCATCTCGTAGTTCCTAGCTAGTAGGACGAGCACACCACTCACTCAAAACGCAAACCACCTAGACAACAAAGACAATAGAGACCAAACCAAACGGAGACTAAAGAGTTGACAACAGAGATAAAGCCAAGAAGCAGCACCAACACAACAACCACTAACTAAAACTCACTTGTCCATTAAACCCAAAATCCAGTATGGTTACCACAGATCATGAAATGTTCAACACCTAAATGTTCTACCACCAGAAAAAATACCCACTCGACAATGTCCGGATCCTTAAAAACCGAAACTCCATGACTAAAACTTCATTCGGCAAAAGCAAGGTCATAACCTGAGAATCTTTGTCTTAACTTGCAAATGGTCTTCATTGGATTAGAGTGTAGAACTTTGGACCATCTGTTATCACCTAATGGCGTTTTATTCCCGTGAAGACCCTTCATCACCGATACAATTCTTAGGCCATGGACAAGAAGAAAACCGGAAAGAACAGAGACTTGTCTCTTGGAAGAGAAGATTCTGGTCACCGAAAAGCCGAAAAGACGGGTGAAGGCGACGGCTACACTCCCAATCCTCGTTACAAAACCTGCATCAAATCAATAATACCCGACCACCACGGATGTCCGAGAAGACCTTTAGACCGAGTGGTAATGGTTGTGGCGAGGTTGGGGATGTTAGGACCTAAAACAGATCCGCAGAGAAGATTCTTCTCTAGTCTTCACGCTCCGTCAACTTCCGCTGTAAAGCCGATTCAAAAATTAAAATCGATCGGATCTTAGCAGCAAGAACCCTAAAAAGCCGACCCCTGTTGCCTTCCTTCTTCCATACCCAATTCACCGAGAGTCTAGAGAAAGTCCGCCAGCCACAAGACTTGAGTGACGAAAGGGAAATTGCAGATCTGAGGCTTCCGAAACAGTCCAGAATCGCAAAGCATCTTGAAAGGCGGAGGAGGAGGAAACATGAGCAAAAGAAAAAAGGGGGCGGAGGGAAAAGAATCCGGCGCCGCGACGGCCAGAATAGACGGTGATTTCTGAGTTTTTCTCTCTCTAAGTGACGGTCGTTTCTCTCTAAGCGACGTGTTAAATATATTTTCGTGTAACTATTTATTTAAATTAAATATGGTAAGGTCAATGAGTGAAAATATCGTTTGAAAACAATCCATGACTACGAGAGTAACACAATATCCCGAAACTATCCCTGCTTAATCAGTGCTTTACTTATTGATTGTTGTGATTATCAAGAAAAACTCGAGGGTATAAAAGGTAATCCACTAGAGGTAAATACTTGAAAAATCATTTTACATATAACTAAACTCAGGATATAACTAAACTCAGGAGAATTTCAGTGGAAGATTTCTCTTACTTTCCCCGCCAATTGCATCTTCCTAATTCCCAATCTAGGGCTCAATCCTCTCTCCATGACTGATAAACCTCTTCGATTTCCCTCAGATTCTCCGATTCTTCTTCGATTTTCTTCGAAAATCTTATTTCTCTAAACCCTAATTTCTGAATCCGTGACTACAGTTCGATCCGAAGATGAGTAATCCAAGCAGTTCGGGCTTGGGTTCAAGTTCGAGTTTGACTCAGTTCGGTATCGGTTTGGCTAATACGGTGCAGTCGGAGGTTGCTCCTCACTTGCCGTTACCGTCGTTACCTATATTCTGCGGCGCGACGGAGCCTGGGGAGCTCAAGCTGTTCGATGAGGTTGGCGAAGTTAGTTGCAATAGGTCGTTGGATCGCGCTGAAATTCTCTCACAATCCACTAGAATCGCGAATCTGCTTCAACAGACTGATGTTTCTTACTTGTAAGCGATCTGTTGTGTTCTCTCTTCAACCTATTGGTTTTTCATATTTGGCAACTATAGTTCGTACTAGATAGAGCTGCTTCTTCAATTGGTGTTGTGAGATATTGTGCTATTTGGTTGAGAATCCTATTCATGAATCTGTTTCAGATGTGTGAGTTTATGAAGCTATCGGATCAGCTTAATTTACGAATAGTTGTGACTGCTGCAAATAATTTGTTGTTTTGTTGGCTGATATTGCACATGTCAGTAACATAAAGAAGTTCGATGATTCTATATAATCTTGCGTCTTCAGGTCTTGGCAATTTTGCGGGCGAAATGACTCAGTAACATTTTGTTCTGTGCTGGTGAAAGCAGCTATTGTCAATGAAAACCTTGAGAATTAACCAATTCTGCGATTTGCACTATGTTTCTTTCCCTCGAAAGCTTGGTAGAGTTGCCGTGTGGATAAATCATCTTTCCATTAGCGTAGCTTCTTTTATTTGGTTCTGTGAAGAATGTTATGATGGATGGTGTTTTATGTCCCAAGGGGCAACTCTTTCATGCTGTGAGACTATGATTTTCCGAGGGCACTAACTTATTCTCTCTGTTACTCTTGCAGGGATCTTAGAAACGAGGCTGGGGCGCTCAATTGTAATTCGCAAGATCCTTTACTGCTGTATGACCAAGTTCTACGGTGCAATCCTGCAGCATTTGAGTATGTTAACCCTGGTAAATGAAGCCTTCTCATGTTTTGTTTTTGGCTGAAACCTGGAGTGCTACACATTTCAAGGGAAATGTTGAAAATCTCTCAGAAAATAATCCTTTTAAGCTGTTTTGGAATATTTGGTCGGCCATTTAAGATGAATTTAATGCTTGATACTAGCAGCTTCTTCCTTTTTTGTTCACCTCAGTCAGGTGGCAGTGAACCTCTATCTATGCTCCACTCATGCTAAGCTTTAATTGTTGTTTGGTTTCTCCGGGAAAACTTGTTATTGCATTATTGGTAAATCTACCATATGTTTGTGTTTATTATTTATTACAATTCACAACTTTATCAGGTCCTACATGCGATCCAGTCTTTACCAATGAAGAGCCTCAGCAGGGAACTTCTGAGCCAAGTGTGCCTGTCAAGATTCAACGGCAGACAGATCATCGTGTAACTAGGAGTATCCAGCCTGAACCTGTGAAAAGGGTACTACGATCGAATCGTGTTGACGATCATAGTCGGCAACTCGAACCTTTGGCAAACCAGTCGCCGAGAGATGACATTGCAACTCTTGACTCTCGCCCTGAAACGATAACCACGAATGTAAGCTCAATATCATAGTCATTCTCTATAAGTGGTTTTCTTCTGTACCATGGGGATAACCGAAATGAAGTGCAGGAAGCTTCTGCTTCCAAGAAGCCTAAGGGAAAGAAGAAACAGAAAGATGAAGTATTCTCAGTTCAACCAGATCCATCTATACTTCAAGGTCCGTTTTGTCCTCTTTTCCTTGTTTTCTTTGCATTTACCCCTACCGTCTAAATAATTGTAGTTTCCTAATGCTTGTTTAGAGTCCACTGTAAGAAGCTTTTGTGAGATGTTGGAGGACTTCTGTAGCAGAGCCGAAATCCCTGGTGAAGGGAGGGATGAAACAGAGTGGTCATCAGTGCCTTTTGATGAAGTACGTGTTCTGGTGAACGAATTGATGACTATGCGGACAAAAATGCTTCTGCATATGGTACCTGTTGATATTTTATCGAGGTTATTGCACACTTTGGATCATCAGATTCATAGGGCAGAAGGCCTAACCATCAATAGTGAGCATGTGAGTGATTTCTCTGTTTGGCTCTGTCTCACAATGCCTCTCTTGCTTTGTTTATGGGGATTGTTTTCCTGTTGTACTCGAGGCATGGACTATTTTATTGCAATAGCTTCTAAGTTATCTTTTCCGTTTGAAGTATATTTTGTTGAATCTGCAAGAATGCACTAATGATTTAGCTCTTTTGACTGTTGTTAAATTATCACTTTTACTATTATAAAATTGGCGAATATTATTTTTTTCTTTATAGCTAACATTTCCTGCGCGAAAACATTTCAGTCAGATTCAGATTCAGTGTTTGTGGTTCTTGGTGCACTTGAGTCAATCCATGCTTCGCTTGCAGTGATGGCCAACAGTGATATGCCAAAGCAGCTCTACAAGGAGGAGGTGGTTGCTTCTCAAATGTTGTTTTCTCTGAAGTCTATGTTATGCTTCTCTGGCATCTCTGCACACTCTTACCGTTTCACTATGTTTAACTTTCTTTTTTTTTATTTTTATTTTCTAATCAGATAATTGAAAGAATTCTGGAGTTTTCAAGACACCAAATGATGGCTGTAATGTCTGCTTATGATCCATCTTACCGCACCGCCAGTAAACCAGCAGACAATGTGGCATTTGAAGGTTCTTTTTCCGATTTACTTTGGGAGTTGGAATTGCTATGCACTTTCTGTTCCCGTTCTGGGCATGTCATTCCCTATACCTGAAACTTTTGTTTTACCCTAGGCTGTAAACACAAATATTGTGCCATACGAGATACTATGTTGTTTTTTTCCTTTAACATTCACATTCTTCTTCCAGTTCTGTAAGAGTTATGTTCAAGTTACACAAATCTGACATATAGATATATGTCACATGCTTTTCTAGGGGATGATGATGAGGATCCTGATCCTGACATGGGCTCGGCTAGCAAAAGGCGGCGTACAGGAAAAAGCGGCAAAATAAAGAAGTCGGCAGCAAACAGGTTTACTGATAATTTCTCTTTTTGTGATTTTAGTTGCACACGTTTTCCTATCTGATATTTCTGTTTCGTAGGACCTCTGGAGCAGTGAATACTGCACTACAGAAACTTTGCACTATTCTTGGCTTACTCAAGGACCTGTTGTTTGTAGAAAGGTTGTCTGACAGTTGTATTTTACAACTGCTGAAGACAAGTATTACAACATTTTTGGTGGAAAATATCCAACTCCTGCAACTTAAAGCAATTAGCTTAATCGGTGGTGTAAGACTTTACACTTACTCCACATATTTGCTGTTTCTGCTCTAAAGATCACTGTCTTCATGTCAGTTACGTTATCTAAATATTTTTGAATGTTTACTTTAACGCAGATATATAATTCTTATGCTCAACACCGAACATATGTGATAGATGAGATATCTCAATTGCTATGGAAGTTACCTTCCTCGAAACGAGCATTGAGAACATATCTTCTCCCTGATGAAGAACAGAGGCAGATCCAAATGGTCACTGCTTTGCTCATTCAGTTGGTTCATAATAGCACAAGCCTTCCTGAAACCTTGAGAAAGGCTTCCAGTGGAATATCCATACTAGAGACCCCAGATGATGTTGGCTACCTAACTAAATGTCATGAAGCGGCGACAGAAACATGTTGCCTTTTCTGGACTCGTGTCCTTGAACGATTTGCCAGTTTGAAGGCTCAAGATGCTTCTGAGATAAAAACAATAATTGAGAATCTTGTTACAGATTTACTGACAGCACTAAATCTTCCTGAATATCCATCTGTCTCTCCTATTCTTGAGGTATATGTATCGTGTTGCTGTGTATGTTTTAATTACAAGTCAATGTTATTCCTCTCTGACAGGTCAACTCTTGCAGGTTCTCTGTGTCATACTGCTGCATAATGCAGGGTTGAAATCAAAAGATGTCACTGCTCGGACAATGGCCATTGAGTTGCTAGGTACAATTGCTGCTAGGTTGAAACACGATGCTGTCCTCTGCAATGGAGACGGGCTATGGACGTTACTAGAATCTGATAGTGAAACTAGAGTTGATCAAGTTAGCACAAAAGATTGCACCATTTGTTTAGGCAAAAGGGCTGGGAACTTGTTGGTCTGTCAAATCTGTCAAAGATGGTTTCATGCTGACTGTTTGGGTTTAAAGGAACTAGACATTCCAACTCGAAATTGGCACTGTCCGTTTTGCATATGCAAGAGGCAACTTCTTGTACTGCAGTCTTACTGCAAGATGGACACCAAGAGTACTGGTAAATTGGAATCCGAAGAAAACATCGGAGATCAAAATATGATAACAAAGACAGAAGTTGTGCAACAGATGCTCTTGAATTATCTTCAGGATGCAGGATCTGCTGATGATGTGCATACTTTCATTTGCTGGTTTGTTCCTGACTCCTTTCACTCTGAATTTGCAATATAGGTGGGTTCTTAAATGGAAGGTACTTTGTGCAGGTTTTATCTATGCCTTTGGTATAAAGATGTCCCAAAATCTCAGAAGAAATTCAAATATTACATTGCCAGACTGAAAGCAAAGTCAATAATCCGGAACTCTGGAGCAACTACTTCATTCTTGACTAGAGATGCTATTAAAAAGATTACTTTAGCCCTGGGATTAAATAGTTCTTTTTCCAGAGGATTTGATAAGATTTTACACATGCTTCTGGTTAGTGAGTGGCTTTGTATGCATCTTTTTCTTGGGGTTTCTGTTTTTTTTTAACTGTGTTTCTTTCAGGCTAGTTTAAGAGAGAACTCTCCCATCATTAGGGCCAAAGCTTTGAGAGCAGTAAGTGAGCAAAGTTTTAGAACACGTAATTGTTTTTGTTTGTGGTTAGGAGCGGAATACAGTTATGCTATTATAGCAATAATAATACATACTATCATTGACCATTACAGGTTAGTATAATTGTGGAAGCTGATCCAGAAGTTCTGTGTGATAAGCGTGTTCAGTTGGCTGTTGAAGGAAGGTTTTGTGATTCTGCTATATCTGTTAGAGAAGCAGCACTGGAACTTGTTGGTAGGCATATTGCATCACATCCTGATGTTGGTGTAAAGGTGAATTGACTTTTTCCTATATCATTTCATATCACATCCCCTACTTCTATTGATTCTTTACTGACCAAAGCAATTTATTTTTGCAGTACTTTGAGAAGGTCGCTGAGAGGATTAAGGATACTGGAGTGAGTGTTCGAAAACGAGCCATCAAGATAATACGTGACATGTGTACTTCAAATCCCAACTTTTCTGAATTTACAAGTGCATGTGCTGAGATCTTATCTCGTATCAGTGATGATGAGTCTAGCATTCAGGTAATCTTTGTATTTCAGTATGCATTGCTCTTTGATATACCTTGTCCTCATTCTTCAGTGTGATATTATGCATGAATACAAGATCTATACTAGATATTTGTTCACCCGCAGGATCTCGTGTGCAAAACTTTCTATGAGTTTTGGTTTGAGGAACCTCCAGGGCATCATACTCAGTTTGCTAGTGATTCTAGCTCCATTCCAGTAGAAGTGGAGAAGAAAACCAAGCAAATGGTTGGTTTGTTAAGAAGGACCCCAAATCACCAGCTTCTTGTAACAGTGATTAAGCGTTCCCTGGCCCTTGATTTTTTACCTCAAGCAGCTAAAGCTGCTGGTATCAATCCGGTTGCCCTTGCATCAGTACGTAGGCGCTGCGAGCTAATGTGCAAGTGCTTACTGGAAAAAATATTACAGGTCTACATTAAAGCTTCCTGTCTGTGTATTCATGGGTTGTTCGGGAACCAATATTTAAAATCTTTTATCCCTCAGGTAGAAGAAATGAGCCGTGAAGAAGGAGAGTTGCAAGCGCTTCCTTATGTACTTGTTTTGCATGCTTTCTGTCTGGTGGATCCTGGGCTGTGTACGCCAGCTTCAGATCCTACTAAGTTTGTTATCACCCTACAGCCATATCTGAAGAGCCAGGTAATATATCGTCGCTCTAGTTAAGATTCTTTTAAGTTCTGTCAAGGAATGATTCTGTTAAGAGCTTATCTATGCTTGCTTCTTTGAAAAATAGTGGTAGTAATCTTGAGGAGACAGCAACTGTGTGTAGGCTAAAACCATAAAAAAAATTATTAGGTGTTTCCGCAACAGGATCTCAAACTCAAAAGTGTTGCTAACCTGCTTTTCATCCTGTATTTGTTGCAGGTTGATAGTAGAATAGGGGCACAGTTACTAGAGAGTATTATTTTCATTATTGATTCTGTCCTACCCTTGATCCGCAAGCTGCCTCTGACTGTCACAGAAGATCTGGAGCAAGATCTAAAGTATATGATTGTTCGGCATTCGTTTCTAACTGTTGTTCATGCTTGCATTAGGTACCCTCTATTATTCAACTACCACCGTTCCTAACTTATGTCATTTTTGCTTTCATTTTGTTGTTTCTTGGATGATCACATGTCTTCATAGAAAATGCAGTTGAGAAACATCACTGATCTTTTTTAGGAGAATACCTGCTTATTTGATTAGTGCAACCCTTCAAATTCGCAGGTGTCTTTGTTCTGTGAGTAAATTGGCGGGAAAAGATGTTAGCACAGTTAAGCAACTTGTTCAGATCTTTTTTAAGCGACTGGAGGCCCAAGGGTCCGATAACACTCAGGTGAGTTTATTATCACGAATCAAAATTCATGTTTCAATACAAGCTTTTGAGTCTTATTTCATGCACATGATTTTACAAGTAGAGTTTCTGTGACTGTGGTTCAGTACTCGGTACATTGTATTGTTGTGGCTTGCGTTTTGCTCGTGTAGAATTTGGTTGCATCATTATTTTAATTGGGGTTTGTTTAGTGTTAAACAGACATAAGTTACTGCCATGTTCCTCTTGCTTAGAAGATCAGTATTCTTTACTGACACTGCTCTTCATTGTTGTTTTATTGCCCACTGATTCTAATATTCAGGATTCACATATATCTCATTTGAGTGACTTTTGTCTGAGCAACGGATAAACCTAAAGCTAATTGGTGGTAATATTCTGTCTATTTCAGATTGCTGCGCGGTCCCTTTTCTGTCTTGGCTTGCTTATTCGCCATGGAAACTCTCTTATCAGCACCTCAGATGGCAAGAATTTCAATCTCTCTGGCTGCCTAAATTTATTCAAACGGCATCTCCACACAGAAGATTTTTCTTTGAAAGTCAGGTCACTGCAGGTATGGTGCATACAGTGCTAGTCTATTACACATTCGCAATATACACGATGCTAGAATAACGGAGCTCAAACTTCCTGTAGGCTTTAGGTTTCATTCTAATTGCGCGACCTGAATACATGTTGGAAGAAGAAATTGGAAAAATAATCGAGACTACATTATCAGATGAAGCAAACGGCCGTATGAAGGTAACATCACCCATCTATGTGCCTTTTCATTATTGTGGTGTACATGTTTTGTTTTAGGCTTGCATATGTTCACTTTCTTTTTTGATGCTCCTGATCCAGATGCAAGCATTACAAAACATGTATGAATACCTTCTTGATGCGGAAAAACAATTAGCATCCGATAAAACCAGTGATAACGGGGTTAACCCAATTGAGCAAGGTGGCCATACTGTACCTGTGGCCGCTGGTGCTGGTGACACCAACATTTGCGGCGGCATTGTCCAATTGTATTGGGATAAGATACTAGGTAGATGCTTGGACTTTGATGATCAAATTCGCCAGACTGCTCTCAAGGTTTACCTTTTTCTTTATTTATAATCTTTGATTCTGTCTCTTTACTTTTGTGTGATTTAATACGAGATATATATATATATATATATGCTCCGCAGATAGTGGAAGTTGTGCTTCGTCAAGGTCTTGTTCATCCTATTACATGTGTTCCTTATTTGATTGCCCTAGAGACAGATCCTCAAGAGGCCAACCAAAAGCTGGCCCATCATTTACTCATGAATATGCATGAGAAGTAATCTTCTAACCAGATTTTACATTACTCGCTCATCAAGTAATGGCTCAGTAACACCCCTTGGCATTTTCATCAGGTATCCAGCATTTTTTGAAAGCCGTCTTGGTGACGGACTTCAAATGTCGTTCATCTTCATGCAATCCATCAGCCAGGTTACTTCAGAAACAAACCAAAACCCTCAGCAAAAGGGCTCAACAAACATGTCGGGGAAAAATGACCATACTAGCAGCAGTCTCACACAAGCTAGACTTGGAGTCTCTAGGATCTACAAGCTTATTCGTGCAAATCGGGTTTCTCGGAACAAATTTATGACTTCGATTGTTCGCAAGTTTGATAATCCAACCTGGAGTTGTTCAGTGATATCCTTTCTGATGTGAGTATTTGCTGCTATAAAAACGTCACATTCTCGTTGGGGTAAACTAAATTCTCAACTTCGCTGTTTGTCTTTACAGGTATTGCACTGAAACCCTTGCTTTACTTCCATTCACATCACCTGATGAGCCACTCTATCTTGTATATTCCATAAACCGAGTTGTACAAATTCGGGCTGGGGCAATCGAGTCAAATTTGAAGGCTTTGTTACATAAAGATTCCGCAAAGACACAGCACGGAAATGGAGCATACCAACAAGATCCGATTCCTGGCCATATGCACATGATGGATTTGAACACAAGAATCCAAGAAGAACCAATGCAATGGAACTTCTATGGCCATCCGACTCCAATTGACCTAAACGGAGCAGTATACCAAGATCAGAGGGATCAGTTCGCTTCATATCAAGCCCAGAATGGGGAAGCAAATGTGCACAATATGAATTCATCTGATCCACCTGAATTATCCACCGTTGATCTTCAGAAAATTCAGGTATTTCTCTATAACTATTTTCTCCTATGTTGCCTAGGGTTTTAGAATCAGATTTATATTTGTTTGATTTTTAACCTTTTCGGTCTATGAAGATAATCACTAGTGTAAACCGAAAGTCCGAATCTTGTATAGATCAGATTGGTTTCAATTCGCATTGATTTTGACTATTAATCAAAGACATACTCATTTTTTAAAAAAAAATTGTCTCAGTTCAATGTCCTTGATTTTCCGGATATATAAAATATAGAAACCTTACAAAATTTGCATTTTGCTTGTGTTTGTGGGTTCGGTTCGCGCAGAGTGTTTCAGCTTTAAACACTCTTATATCATTGTTGCTTTATATATGGCATATTCTTCAAATGCCAGTCTTTCTTTTGGTGCTGTTTCAGGTTGATTGTTTAGCAGCTACAGCTTTACAACTTCTTTTGAAGCTCAAGAGATACTTAAAAGTCACGTACAGCTTAAATGATGACCGGTGCCAAGTGCGATATTTTTTTCCACTAGTCTTTTTCCGATTAAAATCTTTTTTCTTCTTCTTCGACTTGTTCACAACAACGCGACCTGGTTTGGGAATTTTTTTCAATCTTCAGGCCTATTCTCCAACGGAGGCATTGAAGCCAGGAGATCCTCTGACTAGACAAAACGTTGCCTTTGACCTCGGTGCAACTCGCACCGACTTACCTTCAACATATCAAGACTTAGTTCAGAGATATCAGGTCAAAAATCCAAGAAGCTTTAGCCCCCTTTAGTACACTTTGTCTAAATATGTTCCCTGGGCAAAGGAATCATCCTTTTATTCGAATATCTTTGATGTTGCAGGAGTTTAAGACGGCAATGAGAGAAGATACAGTTGACTTCACCATTTATTCAGCAAACGTCAAACGAAAGCGCCCAACGCCAAGAAAAAGCTCAAGGTCTGCTAAGAAAGCAGTGGCCTACAATGAAGAGGATGATGATGACGGCGGTGATGATGATAGAGCGTGGAACGGAGGAGGCGGAGGAGGCAGTGGGACTGCTCGGAGACTGAGTTACAGCACAAGAAGTAGCAACAGAAGGTAAAGTTGAGATGCCACCACTTTGCTCCTCCTTTCATAGATTATTTTGACTGTACATACAAGAAAATCAGGGGAAAAAAACGCTGTTATTAGGCTTTTTTTTTATAACCAAATATGTACAGTCGATTTCTTACAAAATTAGGAAGACGGTAAAACGAATTTGAAACGTTCTAAACCCTTTGTTTAGAAAAGAAAGAAGAGAAGTAGAAAAGGACAGAACTAGGGAGTAAGGGGTATTTTGGTCAATTTAATCTCTAGATATGGTATATTTGCTCATTTGTTTATGAAATGGAAGTCATTGTGTATCGGCTTCTTTCTTTGCCCTATGTTTTTTTTTTTCACTTCTTCTTCCTTTGACACTAATAGTTTAGTGGAATTTTCTTGTTTGTTGGCTTATTGGATTTTTTTCTTTGCTCTTTTGTGTATCTGAACAACATATAATTGATGGTGCACACGATAAAGTAAATTAATGTTTTATCCAAATTTATTCTAAAAGACATTCATAATAATACGTTACTTGACTCCCAAGCCGAAAGAGAGCTATTTTAAGCTCGTAAAGAAGAGTAAAAAACCGAAACTGGAACCAAAAATAATTACTTAATAATTTTCAGCACATAGGTATAGTTAAACCGACTTTTGACCAAGTTTTTGAACCAGCGAATAGGAGATAGAAATGCTTCTTCGTTTCAAGGTACGATGACAAACAGAGGCTGCACAGCATCATTCCCCAAGTTAATGATTAAAAAACCAATTCAAATATGATAACCGGAATAAATCACAGAGATAGAGATTGGTACCGTGTCGACGCTAACCGGTTTTCCATCTTCAGCAAGTACTTCAGTGACGGTTCCTGACTTCTCAGCCTGTTGTTTTCAACACACAACCTCACAAGGTAAAGACTCTCACAAATAATTGATCACACAAACATATATAAACACATAAGATATTGAAATGATCATCACATCTAAAAATTTCGATTGCAAGTTATCATAAAGCTGAGAAGATTCGGACCTCAATCTCGTTCATCAATTTCATAGCTTCGACAATGCAAACAGTTTGACCCTTCTGCACCTTATCTCCAACCTGCAAAGTGATGATTTCTCGATAAAAAAAGAAACTTTCAAAACTTCTATTCGTCTAATAAACCAAATACTTGTTCATGTTTATAATGCATCCTATTGTACCTTGACAAAAGGTGGTTCCCCGGGACCAGGTGATCTGTAGAAAGTACCAGCCATAGGACTCTTGAGAGGAGGATGAGACGAGGATGGAGCGGTTGCTGGCTTGGCTGCTGCAGGGGTTGAGGAGGGAGCAGGAGGAGGAGGAGGAGGAGCCACTGGTTGAGATGGAGGCATTGGAAGGCCAGCAAATTGAGGAGGCATCGAGTGATAAACCGGAGCTTGCGGTAATGCAGGTTGCTGTAAAGCTTCCTTCTTCCGGATAACAATCTCACAATCTAGCTGCTTTACTTCAAGTTCCACTATATCTTTTGAATCCACAAGCCTTTCCAATAAAAAGATATGTTAAAGTGCTTTGATTAGTTTCTTCAACAGAAAAAACTAAACTAAAAGAAGCTAAAAAAGATTCAATTGGATTTGGACTTACTTAAGAAGACCTGAGACTTTAGCCATGAATTCAGAAAGCTCAGTGGTTTCGGGAACATTGGTTTTCGCTTTTCCGTTTAAGTAGCCGCCATTAGTTATTGGGGTTGAGTTAGAAACAACCTTTGGTAATGTCCAAAAATGAGTAAGGAAGAAGGTTACATTGAACAATTTAATTGTATTGGAACCAATTAAAAAGGCAAAGGATTTTAACCTCATTGGTTGTTGCACTTAACCTCCAGTTTGTGGATTGATTCTGTACATATTAAGCAACTTGATCATCTTTGTAATATATAAAAATTCACGCAAATATGTATATGCCTATGAATAGATATCACTTAAGAATGTGCAAAACATAACATTATACACTAATTAGAATATAATTAACCAATCCAAAACTCACATAAAAAGGCCAATCTTTTTTGTAAAGGTTCACATTTTTGTGTACATTCATACATGAGAGAGAAGAGAAGAGCAGAAGAAACCTGAGACAGATCCAAGGGAAAGGAGATCATCCCATTGGGTCGGGTTGAGTATCCAGGAATAGATCCGAGTCCGACCCGCCGGTTCGGAGCAGAGATCTTGGCGTTAGGAACAGACAATGACGCCATTGTTGAGAACCGATGAAACCGAGGAAGTAGGAAGAAGAAGAAGAGAAATGAGATGTGAGACAGAGAGATGTCTTACACTTACACTCCTAGTTATTTTTTTTCGATGTTTACGAAGAAACCAAACTCTTATACCTTATTATTATCTAAACAAGAGATACATGCGTGTATAAGTTTTGTTCTTTACAGTGATTGTGAAAAACTAATTTTGATATTTTGAGCTGTTAAACTTTTCTTTCTTTACTGTGTTTTTTTTATTCGAGCTAGCATGTACAGTGGATTTGATCTTGGGTCCTTAACAATTTATTTAACTTTTTTTTTTAAGTTAAGGATTCTATGGAAAATGGGTTGTCCAATAGTGAACTCTAAAATTGGAATCCTTATGAAAAAAAATTAATTTTAAACATTTTGAATTCGGATCGGATATTTTAAACAGATCTGAAACGGATCCGAAACTTCAAAATCGTAAATGAATATGTAACGGTTCCAAAAGCTGAAAAACAAAAAAAACGGATCTGAAACGGAACCGAAACGGATATTTTCGGGTATTTTGAGTTCGGGTCGGGATATTTTAAACAGATCTAAAACGGATCCGAAACTTCAAAAACCGTAAATGAATATGTAACGGTTCCAAAAACAGAAATACAAAAAAACGGATCCCAAACGGATCCAAAACGGATCAGAAAATAAAATTGTTCTGACCAAAAAAAAAGCTAAGAGACTTAGCTAAGGATTGATCCTTAGCTAAAAGACTTAAGGATCGGTCCTTAGCATATTGCACTATTATTATTTTTTTTAAAATTAAAAAAGGCTAAGGATCCGTAAGGATCGCACGTTGTACGTGCTCTAAGTTTTACTTACCTCTTCATAGAAATCTCAAAAAATAGTTAAAAAATAATCCAAAACTGGGAGATGTTTGATAGAAGGTAGAGACTTAAAATCTCAAATACTCTTAAAAGTTGAAAAGGAGTCTACTCTACTCCTCATTAATCTACATGCTCCTATACTCTTAATGAATTAATAGAAACCCGATTTTGCCCTTGCGATTTTTTTTGAAATTTAAAATTTAAAATTTAAAATTTCACATTAAATTATCGAGGTACAACTGGTCCAACTATACGTAGTTATACTGGATAAATTGTACAGTTTGGTCCAACTTTGCGTAATTATACTGGATTATACTAAGACAGTTTTACCAAGTTGTACAACATGAATTGTGCAACTCAATATAACTGTTTGTAAATGGTACAACTAACATGAATTTACAAACAATTATACCGAGTTGCACAATTCATTTTGTACAACTTAGTAAAACCGTTCCTGTGTTTTCGTAGTTATACTAATAATAAGAAAAAAGATTTGCAGAAAAAAAGAAGATCTCAGAAAACGTAAATCAAACCCCAAAAAGAGGAGAAACAAATCCAGAAAACACGAAAATGAAGAAATTGGAGAAGAAGCAGAAATGGAACAAGCAAAAAAAAAAAGCGAAGAACCCTAGATCTACGAGAGCGAAGGAGAAGAAGACGAAGAAGGAGATGATGATGATGAACCCAGAAACGCAAGAACCCTAGATTGGAGATCCAAAATCAGAAAAAGGATCCCAAAATTCTAAATCGCAAGGAGAAGAAGAAGAAGAAAAAGATGATATGAACCCATAAACTGATTTTCCTAAAAAATTGAAATCGATGATAAGAGGAAGGAGGAAGAGAAGAAGAAAAAAAAATATATAACTGAATGAGAAAAAAGAAGAAGATAAATTAGATTAAAAATATTAGTAAAGGTATATCAGTACTTTTGCATTTTTTGGAATTAAAATATTTCATAATAAAATTTTTTTTTTATAAAGGGAGTATTTGAGATTCTCTTCTAACAAAAAAGAGTATTTGAGCAATTGATCGTAGACATTATAAAAAAAAAGTTTTTGAAAGTTTTCTCTCTCTGACACAATTATCGAGGTTTCAAATTTCAAACCACCTTTCGACGTCGACGAAGCTTTTCCTCGCCAGCGTCGCCTCTTCCCGTCGGTCCTCCACCTTCTCTGCAAGTGTTCTCCTCCTTTGTTTAGCCTTCGTCTATGTTGCTTTAATTTGGAATCAATTTTGAAGAAAGACGTCAAGAGAGATCCCTGGAGCTTTCGCCCTTTAGATTCGGGCCCAGCGGCGACCCAACTCACCGTTACCGTGATAGTTTTTCATCAGAGATGTGGGTGATGGCAGTCTGTGTCGTTGTGGTTATTTGTTGCCAATCCAGTCGGTTTGAGCTTCCATCTCGGGTATCTTCCGAAGAATCATGTCTTCTCCCGTGTGAAGAGTTGCATCCGCCGAGAACAACTATGGGCTTAGCCTTTGGCCTTACCCCGACAAATCCCAGATCTCTGTCTCCTTTTGCTTTTGTCCCGTACCTTTTATGGAGCATCTTGACGTCTTTAGTCGTTTCTACCTAGAGATCCCGATCGATTAATCTCACCAAAAACCAGATCTGGACCAGCGAAAATTTATGGAACTACATCTTTTTGATGAGACTTGTTTACACCTGCAACTTTATTACGTTATACTAAGGAACTCAGATCTTTCAACGGATGTTTCTCTTATCAACAAGTGTTTCTCGATTGAACACTAAATACCTCTTGGAATCATAGTTATGCCCTTTGTTTTTTCTCCGCCGAGCCATTCCCGCCTCGGTCGCAACCTTATTTGGCCATTAGACAGAGCTCGTGCTTCGCCGGTAACTGCAACTCCAAGACAGTGTTTCCTCTGCCATCAGGGAAGGCTACTTATTTTGAATCATGTCACACCTTATCGGCAGTTATAATTCCGATTATATCTCACTCTATGATCCAAATTTCTTATGGCTGTTCGGCTCCAGCATGGACCATGCGCAGATTTGATGGCAATCCACAAGTCGCCGCCTCTCTTTCTACTTCTGAGAACCACAATGTTTATGAGAGCAAATCTTGCATCTCACCGGAGGTGAGAATCCCGACTGGAGGTGCCAGCGTCGTCTCTGAAGTCCCCCAGTCCTACCCAGCAGCGTGTCCTGATCAGAACTTCTTCAAGCTCTGCTTCTTCTTCCGACGATGCATTCACAAGCCGATGAGATCTAATTGGACTTTAGCCTCCTTCGAAATCGAACCTTCTAACTCGGCGAGTATCTCGTATGTTATGTGGATTTGTCGTCGCCACATCCATTCTCTGGTGAAGCAAGCTCTCCGAGAATTTTGCCGGATTTGTCTTCAAAATCCGCCGGCACGAAATCTATGGGCACAAGAGACGGCGACTTGTCCTTCCCAAGGACAAGTTATTGAGTTGATGGGCCTATCTTGGTGTGGTAGAGGACCTTTTTTTGCCCTAACTCACCATTTGGGCCTCAAACCCAAAACTCTTATTTTCGTGGTCCTTTGTAATCAGACTTGGCTAGATATTAGTCTGGATAAGTCCATCAAAGAAAAAAAAAATTCAAATTAGGCTTTTTTCTATTATTTCCTCTGGAGAGATTTCTTTCCCCTCCTAGAGAGAGATCATTATCCATTTCCGGCCCATTTCCAAAGACCTTATACTCTGATGTTGTGCTATCTCGTTTCTGTAGACCTGGAATCGACAATTGCTATATGTGCAGTATGTATTTCAAATCGACAAAGCAAACTCTAAGTGTGGATGTAACAGTCATCATCAAGCCCTATGCTTGGATGTTATATGGTTGGACGCTTTGGCCTCTCACGTTTTTGATACTTTGGCACGATTCTGTCAAAAGCATTAAGATCTGTTTGTCCATCGTCGCTACTATACTGATGATTTTTGCCATTTTTATCTCCTTTTGTATGAAGAGGTTGTGTCGACGACCATCAGAACACGGTGTAGTTACCTTAGTAACTATATACTCTCTGATGGAGGTTAAAACACAATATATTACGGCTTGCTCTCCTAAGAATATACTCGCTGAAAACTTTCCTTTCCTAGACGTTAATGCTTTATCATTTTATGAAATTATATACCAGAGAGTTGATAGAAGGCAGGAAATGACTTTTCCGGGGAACCCTCCCTTTACTCGAGGGACTTATATGATACGGTTTGGTTCAATAGATGTATCCTGCTAGGTTTCGACCAATAGCAGCAAGTATGTTGTCTTTTGTGGACATTGGGCCTCGATAGTTTTCTCCCTTATGAAATGTATTTTCAAGACATGTATTTCAAATTTCTTGTTACCCAATAATCCGGCCAATTTCTTCATGAGCAAAAGTGTTGAGCTACTTCCTCGTCTATATGTTCATATCTCTGGAGTATTCAAGATAAAAAAACAGAAGGATGCCCTCTCTTCAAATATTTCTTCTTTCTAAAAATATTTCCCTTATCCTAGATGTCGGTTCGCATTGGACAGTCTACTGGAATCTTCCTAAGTCTGACAAGGATACTGATATTCAACGGTTTTGGGCCGCGAGAGTTTTCTCTCGTCATGTTCGTGTCCACCCTTTTCAGGGACCTAGTATTTCGGCACTGTTGGCGCAAGCATGGAATTTCAAAACCACATAGACTTTCGAGTCTCAATCGTGGCATTGGTGCTTAATCTTGTTAGCAAGGAGCCTTCGACTATCTGCATGCACTAGAGATAGAGCTTATGGCTTTTCTATCTTCTTGTACTTGTTAGTTGTAACTCAATAGCACATCTTGTTACTTTTACCCTTTTAAGACTGGTGGGTCTTTTTAATCTCTCCCTAACGGAGAGTCTTGTACCACTTTCTTAGTGAAAAAAAGGTTTGATGAAAAAAAAACGGGGAGATGTTTTAACACTTTCAATATTAAACCAGCACTAAACCTGTGTAAACCGGAATTTGCAAATAGGAAATTAAATTTCAATGTTTTGAAACCCGACTCGGATAATGAACATGATTATCTTTGGGTCACCGAATTTCTGGGTTGATTCGAGATTGATTTTTTTTATAATTAATGTTATACTAGAGTTTGATATGTGCGATTGCGCGGGTGTTTTAATTTGTATGAATTCAATTTATGATTGATATTAGAATTTTTGCGTATCAGGTTCGAGATTTTCTGGCTTTTCGGATATCTATACGGGTTCGAAGATGAACTTGGTTCGGATAATACTCGATGCCCAAAATACTATGAAATAAAATCCGTTTGGGAATTTCTTCTTTATGAAAATATTAGATGACTAAATTTAATTTTTTTTAGTTTATATAAATTAATTTTATATCCGTATGGGTTTTTGGATACCCGTACAGGTTCGAGTATGGATTCAGTTCTTAAAATACTCGATACTTGAAATACCGTGAAAGAAAATCTGTTAGGGTATTTTTTTTCCAATACATCATATGACTAAAATTAAATTGTAATTTTTTGTATTTTATAACAAATTTTATTTAGAAAATATTAATATTCTAATGTAATTATTTTAAGAAATTTATGGTTTTATTTAAATTTAAAAATAAAATATATTTTAAATTTTAGGTGAAAGCTAATGATTTTTCGTTTTTAATTAAATATCTTAGGGGATGTATTGAATTGTGTATTTGATGAGATTTGATTTTTAACTAGATGGATCTCCGCGCAATGCGCGAATAAATTATCGTCAAAATGTTAGTAATTTATTTGATTTAGTATAAATAATTATTTTATTTTGGTTAGGATACAACTAATGATTATGATTTTAACAAAAGTTACTAACATATTTTCTCGATATACATCAATATTATCTATAGTTTTCATTGTAGAAATTTATTGATAATGAGTATAGATGAATGTTGAAATATAAAAATTCATTATAAATTGTATTTTAAAACTTGAAATGTTTTGTAAATTCTAAGGAAAATTTGGGTCCTTCAAACTAAATATTTTTATAATATAATTTAATATAAAGTAATAAAAATGCATGTGATGTAAAAAGTATATAGTTTATAGAAAAAATATATAAAAATATGGTTGAATTAGTAAGCATGGATATTTTTTTTATTAAAAATGCATATATGTATATATAGACTAATGGAATTAGTCACTCGTATGTATTAAATAAATACTCAATTAAAATTAAATAATGAAATAAATACCATAATTTAAAATGATTATCTAATGAAATAAATACTCAATATAAATTAACCAATGAAATTCTAAATCTTTTAAAATGATTTAAAAAGAGCTATTCATGTCATAAATTAGAACCAATCAAATTACATTAGGTTGTCATGTCATAATTTTTGGTTGAAACTCATTATAAAGAAGACATTTGGCAAACTCACTTCACAATTAATGTTTTTTTTTTGTCAACTTCACAATTAATGTTTAGGGGATTAGTTTTTAGAAGATTTTGATGAATTAGGAAAGTAGTTGTGATTTGTGTAAAAATTTTCTGCAATTCCACTTAAAACCATGTAATTTGACGTGACTTGATTCTATTGTATTTTAAACAAGAAAATTCCACTAAAACATCTTAAATCACTTAAAATTCATTACTTAAAGTATTTCCAATAACAGTGGATTTGGAGGTACATTTTAAAGTCATTATTTCAATAACAGTGAATTTTATAAGAATTTTTAAAATTCTTTTTTAAATAACATAAGATTTCATATTTTAATATAAATCACTCAAAACCACTATTTGAATAAACCCCTTAGTTTTTAAATAGAGTCTTTTACACAAAATGACACTTTTTCAGTTTTCTTAGAGTCTTTTACACAAAACTAGGACTAAGTCCGCGCTACGCGCGGATTTATGTTTAATTATGTTTTTCCTTCTCACTTTTTATATCTATTTGGACAAATTGGGTATGTTCGTTAGTTGGCTATTTTGTTGTGCGCCATTTTTTTTTGTGTTGGTGATTATTGTTTTGATGTAATCTGGAGGTTGGTTATAGACTTCTTGTCATTATTTTAAACGTAGTAGACGCTTGTTATGCTAGACGAACCTCTAGTGCCTAATTATATATGCGGATGCCTAGATAGAACTTTGGCGAATATCTATTTTTGACGTGTATTTTTATGTAATATGTTTTCTATAGAATGTATTTTTAATCTACATGAAATTCAAATTTATATATTATAGTTTTAGTAAAAGAAAATGAAAACATATTTGAAATATAATTTTTTAACTTCTATATAAATAATTATAATTTTAAATAATAGAACTTGTCTCAAATGTAAAGTCTATTAAACTATATTTCTAAAAGTTCAAATTTGTGTATATATATACATTTAAATTTATTTTGAATAAATGAATTAATAGGCTTAGACATATATAATAATTATTAATATAAATAATATAAATATTTATTAAAATATATGATTATATTACTTTTTGATTGTTTTAGACATGGCCGTCTTGATTATTATATGTTTTTATTTAATAAAAATATTAACTCTTGTGTAATTTCTTTTTTTCTTTTTTTTGGGTCCTTACTTTCATGCTGATTTAGACATATATTTTGTATAGATAGTTGCATATATGTGATCATAATTATATTATTTCTTTTAGGTTTGATGATGAATATATATTTTCTTAATTTTAAAGCTAAGAAGACCAATAAAGCTTAGTAATAGTACTTAATGTTAATTGATGGGAAATGATTAATTATAAATTGTGTTTTGTCTATTGACCATAATATTTTTGCCAATTAGAAAAAAGGAATAATAGGTTGCTCGCTTCCATTGTATCTAATGTTTGTTCTATTGCTATTTATCAAATGATCTCTAAATTTGTTGTACTATCAGGTTTTAGTTGTAGCTTGGGAGACTCGGCCGGTGCAATAGGAAAAAATGAAAACATGTAGCTTAGCAAGATCGTTTCATGTGCAAAGATGATGTCGTAAACCAAAGGCAAGTAATGAGTATTCTTTTGTCATGCATTCCAATAGAAAGAAACAAACAATGCTTAGTTACTTTGTATTTAAAAGACATTGCAATACAAAATCCAATTACAAAGGCAGTTCAATGGTAAAATGCAGTTAAAAATGTGTGTTGTTTCTTCATACCTCCTATTGAGAGGGGCCAAATTTCTTCGGATTTAGGTTAGTCTCAGGGTCCAATATGACGTTTGTATACCAAGTAAGAAACCTCCAGCCTTTTTGTATGACATAGCCGTAATACAAAACATCAGAAATGAACATACAAAAGCCTGAAGATAGACTTACCATGTTCCATGTTGGTAATCAATATAACTCACCATTCATATGAACATCACTTTTTTGGTTTTCCTGAAGACCATAAGAGAATGTTTTTGCCCTAAGTATCTCATTGATTACCTGGTAAAAACCTCCTTTTATCCATAAAAGACGGTAAAAAATCATACTATTTTATAAACTCGAAAATGAGGCAACAACTTGACCTGAGAAAGACACTCTATTTCACAATTTTCTTTAACAATTAAATACTGGCCAAGCGCCTTTTTCATATTACTCTCTTATTATTTTTATGATACAGTGAATATCAAAATGCAAGAGTAAATATTAAAATCAAAGTTTTTTGGTTGATGCTTGCATACTCTTGATTTGTTCACTTACAGTGGCAGCGATGAATGGTAGCTAAAAGTACAAACTCAAGCATGCAACAAATTGTTCGAGTTAGTAAATAGAAATTTTTAATATGGATTGAAATGGAATGCACTTTGTATTCAGATAACATATGAATTGCCATGAACATTAATGTAAATGCATACTATATCGTAAACCTAAAGCGGCTAGCTGCCGATTTGTCAGGAAACAATGAACAGTCCCATTCTGCTCAGAGTCTTTTGTAAAGATGTTGAAGAATCTTTGATCAAAGTCAAAAGTAAAAGAAATGCATATCTATAATTCTAACAATGCCATGAAACTCATCTTCCATACTCCTTACAATTGCAAGTTATGTTTCTGAAATTGATAAGATCATCAAGCGACCTCACGCACATGTCACTCCTTCTGGTCTGTCTCTCTCCCTTATCTCCAGAATTAGGTTTGTCTTAACTCTAATCTCGTAGATCTCGTTTCCAATTTCAGCGAGTGAACATATTCAATGCTTTAAACCCTTCTGACAGAATTTTCCTAACCAATGTTGTAGTTTTGACTTGTCTACTATGTGGTGAAACTAATGAGCCAACAACCAAATTAGTAGAATCATTGATCATGGTTCTATTCCTCTTATGCACATCCATTCCCCATAGTTCATGTCAATTGTAAGCAACACCCAATATCTTAAAGCGATAAAACAAAGTACAAATACTGATTTGTCAAATAAAGCCATGCACTGATTTTTTTTCACGATAATGTCATATAGTTAGCTTACTTTTGAAACAAATAAAATAGATGTTGATGATCTAACTTCCTTTTGTTGGTCTAAAACAAAGCACGTAAAGAAAACCTTCTTCAAAATAATGTTTTTGCTCTAGTGCAACCAAGAAAGCTATCAAGACCAACAAATATTTTATTAAAGTGTACTTTCAAATAATATATAAAGGATATTAATTATATAAAATCCATTTAAAAACCTCACAAAATCAATTATTTTAGAGTTTGTTTTAATTCTTTTACATTGTATTATTGAATAACTCCCCTTAGTATTTATTGTATATAGTTTGCCTGATTAGTTGGGAAGAAATTGTTTACTTATGCTAAAAAATTATATGATTTGAAAGCTGACATATTTTTAAAATATTTTGGAAAATAACTCAAAAGAAGAAACAAATGAGTTCTAAAAATTTATACCTATAAAAAGAATATTTATTTTGGGTTTTAATATTTTGGAATAAGAATATAACTTTTAGAATTTTATTTACTTACTTTCAAGAATTTCGAATTTTAATAATTTATATATAGATAACAATGTATTTATTTTCTGCGATTGCTATACATGACACAATCTCCATAAACTCCCAAAACTTACACCACCTTTAAGAGAAATACAAAAGTGAAAGATTCACTTTTTGAAAGTTTACTTGATTGTTTACCAAAAACTCACATTTCTTATTCTATTATATATAGTTTAAGTTTAAAACTAAATTCAATCTTAAGAATATCATCGGATCTATTATTTTGTGTATTATAGAATTCTTTTATTAATGTTATGTAATGGTTATTTATATTTTTTTACTTGAATATGTCCATAAGTTATTTATTTAATCTTCATGTGAATATATATTTCCAATTGAATTTCATAAAAATTTAAAATATTTGGAATGAAAAAATAAATAAATGTTTTATTAGGACAATTTGCTAATTTCTTGTCGAAAAAGTTAATTTTCAAACTTTTTAAAAAGGGGTTACTTTTCAAGATAAATAACATTTGTAGAGTACTTTTACAAATTTCCTCTATAGATTTTGTACTTTAAATACATGCCACTCAGGTTATTGATGGATACCATTTGTCAATGTCTCTTTTTCTAGTTTTCTTCAACCGCTAATTTTCATAAAGAGATGGGTATCCATTACAAATAACTGTACCAAACTTTAGCTTCTTTTTCCTTGAATCTTGTGGGCAAAACTCCTAAGGTTATAAGGTTATAATTAAGTGTGGTTCAAGTTTTACATCAGTATTGCGATACTTTGATATTTTCTTTATGACTTCAAATATATTCGAGTTATACTTTTTTTTACTCTCGTTCATGTAAGCTTATATTTAGCTTATTACCTTTATGGTTTCTGATTGTGGTTTGATGTTGTGTGATGACTATGTACAGAGTTAAATGCAGATGCAGAAGAAAAAATAAAGGTTGCATACAAAAGATTAGCCAAGTTCTATCATCCTTATGGTACTTTTCTGGATCTTTATTCATGAATTATGTATCTTTTTTATTGTAATTCTTTTGTCCTGACTTAGGTCTTTCATAGAAATGCAATGCTTAACATTTCTTATTTTGAAAAACATGCACCAATTAAAAAATATTTCCTTCCGTCTTGTATTTGTCTCAACGTGAGAAAAAATAGAGCAATATATTAATAAGCTTCTTAAGAACTTGTTATAACAGTGAACACATCTCAATGTAAAAGCAGAGCAATATGTAAATAAGATTTTTCAAAACTTGTTGTAATTACGAATACATCTCAATGTGAAAAACAGAGTAATATGCTAATACATAAACTTCCTTTCAAAACTGCGAATTGCTAAGGAGTGTAACGATGCATTTGGTGCTCTGGAACAACTTCTCCATTTTCTGCCACACCAAACTCTTGAGTTTCTAAAAACGTCTTCGCCTTCTCTTGTAACTTTGGGTGGCACCTTATGGTCTCACAGGGATCTGTGTCCGGATCAAAATATCATCAGATAAACCGAAAGAGTCTTTCAGTTGTAAAGAATATGTTTCATCGTTATCGAAAATGACCATACATAAAAAATTCTCCTCCTTGTGGTGTAAGATGTTCTGCCCATGCCATCCCATGAACAATGGACTTTGCATTTTTTAAGTCCTATTAAGAAATAAAAGGCAATGAGTAGTTGAAGGAAGTGTCTACAATTATATTAAAGCTATATGGCTCCCATTATTCATATTAAAATGCAACTAAGACCATATCAATAGTTCATCGGGCTACTGTTGTTTCCAACATACTTAACCTTTTGAGAATCATGGATTAATTATATCAGACTCAAATGCATGTAAACCTCAACAACCTCCACGACAAATGAACTTTTTACATTTATGACCAACCATATCTAAAGATAAGATATGTAATAGAAGTCATTACCCCAAGAGGTATGAGTAAACTGAGTCAGGCCAATTTGGAGAATCAAGTCCAAGCTTCTGAAAACATGTGGTACCAGCTACATGTGAGACAAAGGGCGAGATCTTACTCCGTTGTTGTGTCAGAAGCTGAGCTGCGATGCTCTGGCTCAGTCATTGGCTCATTGGGTTGGCTCATTTTAAAAGTCGAAGTCGAACAATCCTAGTTTCCGAGTTCGCTTGGATCGTCACCGAGTTGGGTTAACCTTGATGACTCTGTTTCAATTTCAACATCACCATTGGAGAAATCAAACTCCAATTCATCATTGACCATCTGAATACGATTCCTTTTTGGGTTACATAGATTTTCTTTTTCTTCATTAAAAAGAAAAGACATTACGTAGTAGAAAGAATCATCTCGTGTTGCCAAAACTCTGCTATAGATTAAGATTTCTATATCAATCTCACATCAACCAAAACTTCCTCGGGTAGCTTCAAATTCACCACTAAGTCGATGTCAGGTACATCTCTCAATATTTCCTGAAGCAAAAGACAAACATGAATGTCAACGATAGAAAAGTCAGTGAAAAATGTATCGATGGAGATCAATTGTCTTAACTTGCATATAGATACTTACAGCTTGCCACATAGTTCGAGGGAAGCCATCAAGAATGAACTCTGGTTCGCCTTTGGCTTCACCAAACTCAAGTCTTTTTGACAATAGGTTTACAATGATCTCATCCGAAACCAACTTTCTCTTGTTTACAATCTTCCATAGTGCATCGAAATAACAAAGAAACACATAAACATCTAGAGATAACCATTTCCAAAAGATTTTATAACAATAAATTTATATTTTGTCTTGGCGAGAAATAAACTTACAGAGGAGAGCGTCGTGATGGCACCGAAGAATCCGGGTTGGGTTCAAGCTTCAAAGTCTCCTTCGTGAGGTTAATTAATATCGTTACGAATCATGACGGCTTTTTGATGTTCGACATAAAGAGGCCGTTGGAAGAGGAGCATGAATGGTTCCCGACGGATGAGGGTAGTAACCAGGGCACTGATGATGAACCTGAGGTTAGGGCTGGGATACGGTGTAGCGAAGGCGAATACAAAGCGATTAGATGGGATTTCTATAGCAGGAGGTGGTGGTGGAGGAGTAGTTGGTGGTGGTGGTGAAGTCGCCGTTGGAAGAGTATTGCTCCGCCGTATACTATGACGGCGTATACCATTTCCTCCGCTGCTGCAAATGTTTCCCATGAATTGAGAAATCAAAAATACTCAATATTCCAAGGGACCCAGATGATAAAATCTCAGGAAATATTTGATTTGATGGATAAATGGAAGAAGAAGGATATATACTAATTTAATGCGTTACAACCAATATATTTACGTGAAGAAGCTGAAAAGACTTCGTCGTTTTCTAAAGTTTATTAGAAAGAATATGTAACTGATTTTTATCGTGGGAATCAAGAAGAAGATATTGTGAAACTGTGGTGAGATTTTGTGTGTGCTGATGTGGCGGCTTCAGAATAAAGCTTAATTGTGATGAGTCGGACACATCCAACGGCTTCAAATTGTCCCTTTTAATTAGTTAGACTAGGGAATTAACCGCGCTACGCGCGGTTTATTACTAACAAAAAGTTTGCTAATATTCTTTTAACAAAACTTTTTTTTATAAACTGTAGTCAAATTTTAAATTAAAATAGACTAATGTCAGTCGGTCTTTATTTTATTGTTGCAATACAATCTATGAAAATGTATATATATATTATATGAGAAATTAAAGTAAAATGTTACTAAAAACGTTGGCACTACAACTTTTTAGTTTTAAAGATTTGAAATCTATTTAAATTTTCTTCAACTCTTTTCTATAATAATCATAAATCGTTTATAAAAAGAAATAGTTTTGACCACTATTGTTTGTGTGTTATATTATTATTTTTACAGAATACTGTTTTAAATTTTCATTTTGAAAGTGTAAAATTAAACTTTAATATTAGTTTTATATATAAATTTTTAATTTTTTTTATTTTTCTAAATTAATTAGAAGATATGAACAAAATTATAAGCTTATAGAACAATAAAATTATTTTTTCTAAGTGATTGTCAGAAAAGCACTCATATATTGTAGTGCAATAAATGTGGGGAAGATAAAATCGGGAAACCCCAGTTTTTCAATATAGGTTATCGCAAGCTTAGATATATTTACATAGAGAAAGGAAAGAAAAATATTGTAAATACTCAAATATTCAAAGGTTTAGGGGTTATTTTGGTAAATATTCAAATATTGTATTAGTATTTTTTTGGACACTCTAAAAGCTAAATATTGATTTTTTTTCTTATCAGACAAATTAATTGCAGTATTAATATATTCTTTCGCAAATGGTCAATTAACGCTTTTTAAAATAAGAAATGATTTTTTTAGTCTTTGTTGGTTTTCATTGTTCTAATGTACATGTAAATCTTTTGTTCGCTTGGTTGGTAACTATGCTATTGATACAATCTTTATTCTTTACCACAACGGTAAGGAGGTTATCACCTAACCTCTCGTTACTTCTGCTACTAATAGCTAGTGATGTTTTGTTTATTATTTTTTGGTTAAATTTGAGTACTTTTTATTTGTTATTACGAGGTGATTGGTGAATTATATTTACAAATATTACAATCAACCAAGGCAAGCTATTTTTCTTTGAATAAACAGTTGTACTCAATTCAAGGTGGAAGGTTTAATACCAAAAAATTTCTTAATATATTAACCTCTATCAACAATAACATATAGCAGTTCCACTGATCAAATCAATAGCTCATGCAAGTCGTCAGAAGTGGGAAATAGTGATTTGTCTCTTTCTTCAAAATGAGCTAAAACTAAAAGTATGTGTCTGGTTCTCTAAAAGATTTTTTTTGCCAAGCAAACTGTCTGCTTACACTCGATATCAATCTATAGTGAAAACATCCTTCAGATGTGTGAGCCTTCTCTCAAAGGTAATTGTCGTGCCAACTTCATAATTCTTTGTGAGCGCCTGTCTTTCTACACCACTTTGGAGGTATCCATAAATCAAAGCTATAATGATTACCACCACACCGGGGTTAGAGGATGAGAAGTTAGTAAACATAGAAGAAGTTTTGAAAGTAAGATTACTACATCTACCAAGATGTCAAGAAAAATAGTTAGGATTCTCATAGTGCATGACAGAGAGAGAGAATAGTTAGATGTTCTGTTTGAGGAAGCATGTGCTTTGGGATAATTAACCTGCACAATTTTTGTGGTGTTCAGAATATATAACTAAAGCTCTCCATTCATCAAAGCATACCATAAACAAAAATATAGGAATTTTTTTTTTTCCGATTTGAATCTTGATCTTGAAAAGTCATAGAAGATAATCTTCATTTTGTTTTAATTGGCATCATTTATGATCTTTATGATCAATCACAATAAAGACATTCAGAAAATAACCAAGATTTCATATAAACTTTTTAATTCTTGCACTTCGTTGTATAGTCTTCGATTCTCTTCAGTGATTATATGATAATTCGTTGCTGCATCAATGGAGAGAGACTTTAAAAATCTCCAATCGTTGTAAAATACCTATATATTATACTATATATATCTCATAGTGTCCTCGCAAAGAAGGACACATCACACATATCTATCATTCATATTCAGTCATCTAATCCTTGGAACTATATATTTTCACAACAATCTGATTTGAATATCTACATAGCAGAACACAGCTAAAACACATAGCTCATTATTTTGGATCAAAGGGTAGATTTCAAGAGCTCGAAGATGATGCACCACTTCGTCTTTCCTATAACATGAACAGCAAGACTACTAAATTTCAATGGTGAACACATCGTCAATATAAATTATTCATATTCACAGTCATCTAATCTAACACAATAATCTAGTGTCAATATCTACCTAGCAAAGCAAAGCTAAAAATAGAGGTCAAGATTTTATAAAAGTAATTCCAACTTCAACCACAATTTTCATAACGAAGTTCGTGTAAAATCATAAACTTCAATTTTTCATAATTTTCACAGGTTCCATAATTCTTTTTAAGGATTTTTGCAGTTTGAAAACTAAAAACTTTAGTTTGGTATGGCCCGTAATCAAGATTAAATCCATGGATTGAGGACATGAACACAAAACATAAAACATGAAATTGTTTACAACAGATTAAGGAGATTAAGATGGAGGGAATCTTACCGAACATGTCGCTCTCCGTATTGGAGATGGCAGAGAACTCTTTGAAGAGCCATAGCCTGAACCACTGCTCATGAATCTCGTTCAACACTTGAAGTCCAGCCCGTGAAGAAAATGGTGTTCTTGTGATCGACCATCTATTGTGGATCGTTGTTGAGGATAAGATCCGCATACACATGCAAATACTGATTGGTGGAGATTTTTTATATGAAAATAATTGACGGTTTTAGTGCATCAGGCTTTAACTGACATAGGATGTCCCCGCCAAACATTGCCAAACCAATCTTCACGTAAAGAAAATCACTAAAATACATAAGAACAAAATATGATGATAGAATGAAAATATGGGAAGCTAGAGAATCTGGGAGAATTCTCACCAAAGAAGGTGCAGCGATACCGACAAACCCATCCTTTTGCCCGGTGTTGCGAAGATGAGCACTGCAAACACTCTTGCCTAAAATCCTTTGTACAACTCCAACTTGTTTTTCAAGGGTATAAGTATTTTCCATCTCAATGGACCCAGACATGTAGCACATGGATCCTAGAGTCATTATATCAAATTAGTAAACATAAATCGAACATGAAATCGAATCAAGGAGAAAAAAAACTATTCTGAAAATGTTTACCTGGCTTAGCTATGACCTTCTACTTTCGTTTTAACATTAGTTGACCACAGAAAGCAATCAAATGATTCAGAAAACTTCGACGACACGTCACAAACACATAAAATGAAATTTGAACCTACCTGAACAACTTGTGATTCAACACCCAGAATTTGGAAAGGTGTAATTGTATCCTCTTCACTCTGCTTCACATAAACCACTTGTGAGAACATGATAATCACACTACAAGAAAAAGGAGGTTTAACATCATTTTTTTACCATCGTTTCTAGAAAATGATGTGAAATGAAAAAAGTCCGCTACAATTAGCATCATTTGTTAAAAATGAGACTAAAGTACTAAAATTTGTGTCAATTATATTATAATTGATGTTAACCGTTAGTTTTTGTTTAGTATCATTTACAAAATAATGCTAAAACTAGTATTTAGCAACATTCATAAGTAACTACTTTTTTGTGCATAAACTAATATAATTTTAAGATAAATAAAAGATTTGATGAAGATTTCCCACGAATTCAGTTTTGGTATATCTCCTAATACCAATAAATTTTAGTAAAATATTTTGTTAAACCACTCTTCTCTTCCCATATATTTCGGGGCTGGAAGTTTTTATATTTTACTAAAATGATTTTTACTTCATAAAGAAGACACCAACGTTTAATCAATGAAGCTTTATTCCAGATCACTCTCTTTAGGTGATGAATGCTCTTTTCTTTAGTTTTTTTTCTATTTCCTTTCCTTTCAATGGTGACTTGTGTATCTTTCAAACTCAAGTGTTTCACTTCCAGATGAATTAAAAAAGAAGGTGGAGGAGAACCTCCACAAAACTTTCAACGTCTCAAGAGAATCTCAATCTGGGTGTTTTGGATCAGATCTAGTAGTTTGCCGTTTTTGATTTTGAGATTACTTTTGATCACAAATTCATCTTTGTCTCTCACTACGTTTCGACTTTGTCGTCTAGCTCATCCATCTTCGTCGTTGCTACTGAGCCGGCTATCTCTAGCAGCATACCAAAGAAGGCAGAGCCAGTGATTATGGCGACAGTAATAATTCAACCGTCACACAGTATGCAATTTTTTCTCTGTTTGTATTTGTTTGTAACAGTTCAATAACAGTTTCTACTAGGATTTTGATATGGAGACTTATCTCTTTTACAAATTAAATATATGAGTTTCTTTCAGATACGAATGAATACCTATGATTATGACGAGATACAAGATGGATAAACGAATGATACATAAGTATTTTGGTTAAGTAAACGAGTATTTGATTCAAAATAAAGCTGGTGATGATGAATGATTTGAAAAACAAAGTTGATTAGCTGAGCGAAATCAGTGATCGTTGGTGGCTCTGGTGATTGCAATTCTAGGAGGTAAATATATTTTGGCCCTTAGTGTTTTTATAATATTCGATTCAAAGATTCAGTAATAATTTTCTTATGTTTATTTATGATTTTTCAGAGACTAGCAAGTGCTTGGTGGATTGATGGGTTGAGATGAAGTTGGTGGATTGATGATGGATTTCTTTAGTGCTAGTAATTTTATTACTTTAATGCGAAATTGGTTTTTGTCTTTGAGTTTTTTTCAAGAGAGTCTCTTTGTTTGATTAAAAATCATTAGAACACATGTATTCATATATTTGATGATTATTTAGTTTTTGATTTATAAAATTTGTCGATTACTCAGTAGACAAAAATGGTTAAAACTTTATACAATTAATCTCAAATAAAAGATTTACATGTATTGTACGTAGTGTCATTTTTAGATATAAAAAATGATATTAATAAAACATTTTGAATCATTTGAAAGTGATACAAACGATAAAAACTAACATCATTTAAGAAATGATGTTATAATAATTATAACATCATTTAATATAAATGATGCTAACGAAATATAAATGATGCTAAAATGATATTATAACGTCACTTAGTAAAATGATGCCAAATATATTTAGCTTCACTCGATTTAGAGTCGCTTTTAAAAGTGATCCGATAATTCAAGCATCGCTTTAAAAGTGACTCTAAACTTAAAAAAAAGTGATGCTAAACATCTTTATTTTTGTAGTGTCAAAATCATCTCCATGGAATAGCTTATAAGAACCATTCACATACAATTATCATTATCACCAAAACGTATCCATGAAATCGGAATTAGATTGGATCAAATCGAAACACAAATTTTCTATGTGGAAAAAAAGATAAGGAAGAGAACCTGATTGATATAAGGCTGAAATGGAGTCGAGAAAAACGGAGCATCCATGGCCTGTGTAGAACTTTAACAGAGTCTCTTCAAAACAAATTGGATTCAATGGAGAAACAATATGATCTTGCTCCATTTGCCCAACAACACATTACAAACTAATACAGTAAAAGTTTCCGATTGCAAACAAAATTTCAGGTGGAAATTTTCTTCTTCATAACTTACTATGAGATACCCAAGTTAATCTCTTCCTTCTCAGTGTATATCCGAGATACTAACTCAAACTCTTCTAGGTAATAAGTTTCTCTTGTACGCTCCCCACAATGGATTCAACAATCAGCTATCTGAATTCAAAAACGCGGTTCTAATGGTCGGTGTTCTAAATAAGATCATAATTCTTCCTCCAATGATATCATGTAAAATTAACCATTTAATCGTTTGTCTGCTTCAGACGTCAACCGAGCAGCCGCCACCGTGCTTTGAAGCGGCAACAGCGACTGAAGAAATCAAACTCAAATGGACACCTACATGTAACCAACACAATTCACCAAATTAAAACCATAAACTAAAGAATGAAAAAAAAATCACGAAAAGGTGGCAGATACATGGTCGTAGAACATATAAAAATTATGGTGGTTTATAAGCAGACCTCTAGAAGGACAGTTGCAGAAGGGAAACATTATCGTGTTTTGAGGAAGAAAAAATCGAGCGTATGATGTCGACGATCCAATGCCGATTCGAGATTGGTGAAACAAAGATTTGATGGCTGATCAGAGATATTAGTCCAATGGCATGTTCATTAATCGATAGCAAGTAGAATTCATTGAAAGAGACAAAGCGAACCGGAAAAGTGAGATCCATCTCAAGGGATTTCAGGGTCGTAAGTCCTTTATAATGGTAATAGTGTAGCCATTTACAGTTTTTTCTTTTTTTCGGAGAATTTTGAGCATTTGGAACGATTTAACTTCTTTCGTTGTAACTTTTTTTCTTCAACATAATTCTTTCATTAATTAATAGTAATTGATTGGAGCAAAAGCTGATGTGGCAACTTTTTGGAAGTAGTTTAGAAAGCTTAGGTGGATACTCTAAGAAGTTAGTATTAGTTCCTTTTAATTAGTTATAGATGACACTTTTTTGAGTTTTCTTTTCAATAAGGTGCCTTTTTTTTGTTAAAGAGTATTTTTTACAATTCCATAAAAAAGTTGGACAATTTTACCCTTCATCTCTTTTTTTTTTCTTTCTCTTTTTTTCTTTCTCCCCTCTTCTCTTTGTCTCTCGTTTCTCTCTCTTTCTTTTTCTTTTCTAAATCTATTATTTAAATAAATATATCTAATTGTGAATTTTTAGAATTAATTAAACAAAAAAGTTGCAAAACTGGATTTTATTGTGAAATCGTAAAACACAGTTGGTATATATTTAAAAAACATTTGAATAGTTCACGTACGTGGAAAAATCCATTTGGGTTGATCCACCAAAAAAGATTGTAAAAAATTACCTGGACCAATCCATTTTGGATGAATCCATTTAAATTGATTCTAAAGAGTCATCTAAAAAACGAAGTTGAAATGAAAGCCATAATCACATAGTGATGTATTTAGAATATTATATTTTATATGTTTTTAACTATAAACATATCTAACATGTTTCATTTTATCTAGTCCAGATATACTAGTTCACTATATTATAAAAAAAAGATGTAGAAATTGGTAAATCCGTGTAATAAATTAGAGATTAAATTCGAGTAATACTTGTCCAGATGGACTAGTCCACTATATTAATTACGAATATAATATATGCATACTTGGATCTCTAGTTTGTGTTATTCGAATAATGATGTCCATAATGATATCACTTGATTGTTTTGATCATGTGACTAGTCTATGTAATTTCATCCATTAAAATATGGAGACGAAAGGATTGAGAGGAAAGATGATTGTAAGTATCTTTTATAAAAAAAGGGTGATGAAACGTAAACTTGGAAAAGAAAAGAAAAGATGGAGAGAGTGAAAGGGGAGTCTTCGATAAAGAGAGAGACAGATTTTTTATGCGTTTTAACTATGAAAAAATCTAACATGGACATGGCAATACGCACACCTCCACAAAATTTTTAATTTTTGGCATAATTTTTCATGTGTGTCTTTTGTATATGGACTTGTACACGTGGATTATAGTGATTATGGTCTATCATAAACATGTATATCTGTATAGTTATATAATATATCATTAATAGAATGAGATGATAGTTTAACATCATTTTTTAGATAACAATCCATTTTTAAACCACTGTTAGATCATTTCATAAAGTGAATTATTGAAAATTTTAGATTTTATGTATTTTTAAGTATGAACACGTCTACATGAACACATCCATATAGACACGTCCACAAAATATAATAAGAAATGCATAAAGTTTTATCTAAAGCTTTCATATATTTCTCAGTCTCTACATCTTTATATAACGATATCTCCATCTTTCGCTTTTTTTCTCCATCTTCATCTTCATATTATTGGTCTCTCTCCACAAATTTCTCTCCTCCATAATTTAAAAATAAAAAACATATGGAATGTACGCTTTTGAATTTGAGATTCATATGTTTTAATTAAAAAAATAACTGAATAAAATTTAGATGATGGGAAGATTGGCGAGAGGAGATGGGGAGAGGAGAGAGAAGAGATAAAAGATGATTGAGATTAGTAAATAAAAAATGGATTGAGGGTATAAAAGTAAAACCAACATAAAAAGTGTCATTTGTCTCAAAAATGCCTTACAATGAAAGACCAATCTCAAAAAGTGCTCTTTTGTATAAACTATCCTTTTTGGATATAGCTATATATATTGGATAACAATAATAGAATATTCTAATAAATTAAATATCATAATTAAATGCAATTATATTTTGTGTAAATACCACATGATATCAATGTTATTCTAAAATTGGTACTTCTTTTTGATAAGTAAGATCAGATGACTAAATTTAAATTTTTATAATTTATATAAATTAATTTTAAAAATTTTATAGGTTACTTTAAATTTTTCACTTTATGATTTTTTTTGTATTTTTGTAACAAATTTTATGGTTTTATGTTAAATTTGAAAATAAGATATATTTTAAATTTTTGGTGAAAGATAATGAGTTTTCGTTTTTATTAAATATTTTATTTTTCAATTATAACAAAATACATATTTCGGGACAAGAATAATAGAATATTCTAATATATTAAATATCATAATTAAATGTAATTGCATTTTGTGTAATATACCACATGATATCAATGTTATTTTTAAATTGGTACTTCTCTTTTAATAAATAAGATATTATTTTTTAAATATAAAAATTAAAATATGCATATAAATTTTAAAAATTTAATATCTAACCATAATAAAATGACAAAGCGAAGCGATAAATATAGATATATTCTACAATAGCTTAGAAAATAGGGTCAATTTGCTATAAAACCATGGATTGCTATTAATTAATTTTTAGGAGTGAGAAAAATAATAATGTAATTTTGGAGTTTTTTACAAAATATACTCCACTTGTGAACAAAAAAAGAGGGGATAAAATTGTAAAATCCATACGGGAGGATATGAAAATTAAATAATGAATAACCATAAGTTATCCATTAGGAACAATTACATGAATACACCAAAGAAGCACGGTACTTTATATTTACACTGCTCAATTTATCGTTCTCATATTTACATCTTTTCGTGTGTCAAAAGACCAAAGTGTCCTTACTTTGTCTCTCCTTCATATCAACTAATCCCTTTCAGATTTGAAGCTTAGTAGTTCCCTACTGCGGCTCGGTGATTCTGTACTTTGACTGTTCTGATGATTCTCATCTACGACGTAGTTTGACTCCGCAAATTTCGATTTTGCTTGTGGTCAATTTTGTTGATTCTCAACAATAGTTTTCTTCTCGTGCAAAACCCTAATTTTGTGATTCCAGAGTGTTAGATCCGCTTGATTCACCTAAAGGTTAGCGTACGTAGAACGTACTTCTTTTATGGAAAATACATATATATGTTTATGTTTTGAATGATTAGTTTATATTTTTGTTGTGAAACTTTTGTATGTATATTTTATATTTTTTATAAAGCATTGTGCATCGTCATATACTTTACACTGTTTTTTAGGAGATACAAATCATTTATCTTCAGTTTTGGGATGCTTAGATTGTTCATATGTGTATGGATTATATGCTTCATATTTTTTTTTATAAAGCATTATGAACCTTTATATGCCTCACATTGTTTTTAATATGATTTTGAGGAAATATGCATTGTTTATCTTGATTTTTTGTGTGATTACTTCGTGCTTCAGATATGTGGTTCATATTTATTTATAAAGCATTATAAACTTTTATATGCTTCGAATTGTTTTTGTATGTATGTGAGTGAATACGCATCGTTTATCTTGTCTTTTTGGGTGATTACTTTGTCCTTCTTTGTATGGATTTTACAAATATACACTTCATATTACATTTATATACCATTATGAATTTATTTCTTTCATCTCATATAATTGATAATGTATTTTATTTTGTCTCTTTTTTAGATGGAAAGCAATGATTGTACCACTACTTTGAAACTTCCTAGTAGGATATACATTCCGGGTATTGAGCCTGAAAATTGAAATCTGTCATCCATTTCTAAAACTTAAGTTTAGTTCAAACTATAAAATCACTTCTTGGTGCAAAGAGTTTCCATATTATTGAGAATTATTTTCTAAATCCTATTGTTAAGCTTGCACGAAACAAAGATGTTTTGTTTTCTAAAAAGCTATTTGATTTCATGATGCAGAGGCAACTTCTTATATATGGTGTTTTTTTGTGGTTTGCATTTGGCTATCAGCCTTTGAAATTTTCAATGTGCGAGTTTTATCTTTGTATCGGGCTGCAATGTGTGAAAAATGAAGACCCCTCACAGTTAAGTCAGTCAAATCGTGAGAAACCATATTGTTGGATGCTAGACAAGAAAGGTAAATGATGATTTAGTAAATCTTTTGGGAAGCAAAGGTCATAGCATGCATGTGTTAAAAATATTGTCATTAGGAGCAGTAATACTGGTTGAAGGGATTATTCTCGCTGATAATCCAAGAAAAAAATCCATCAGTCTAGATTATTATTATCTTGAAATTTTGAATTTTACTCAACAAAATTATGGGGTAGATTTGAGTATGATTTGTTGTTAAGAAGCATCCAAAATTTAAATGCTGCAATTTTTTCAAAAGGAAAGTATGAGGTTACCAGATTTGTGCATGCTTGTAATATGTGGGTGTTGACTGCTGTCCCTTAGTTAGGCAGTGAGTTTGGAATAAAGTATGACACAAGCTTGTCAACTGATCCATTTTGTACACAATGGACTTCAACTTGTGTTCCACGTTTGTTTGAAATTTCCTCAGCTAGACGGTCACAACCATTTGGCATTTAAGATGATCTCTAGCAGAGAGATAGTTGTAGTACATGCCTCTAATATTTGACATATAAACCTGGAAGAAAAAAAATCAGTGAAAATCTTCACAAAAGAATATGTATCAATTTATAAAAAAAGAATATGTATCATGACAAAAGAAACAAAATATGATATCTAAAATGCACCTCTGATTCAATCGAACAAATGGTCGGTTATATATAAGAGTCTCAATGTAGAGATAAGAAAAAATTAAAAGAGGTATGAAGAGTAATCACCGGATTGTTGACATAACAAACATAAATTCTTATTGTTTCTATATCTAAAACTGTTTAATAGAAGATTGTGTAATCTAAAAACAGAATATCCCTAAATTAGAGCAATTTGTTGGAAAGAAAAAGCAGATTCATTTTTATGATACAAGAGCAACATTTTATGATAATAAAGACCCTATCTCAGTTTCATTTTTTAACTAGCAGAAAAAAAAAAAAAAACAAATGGTACCTTTAGTTCTCTGACATTTTGAAAATCAACTTCAGATAAAACTTTTTCCTTCTCTTTAAGTTCTTCTATCTTAATCATGAAGAGCTCATGGAATGTAGTTGAGTTGGCGAGATACCGAAAGCCTTTTTCACCCATGATGATGTTAGTCACATCCAAAGATGAGTCAACTTTGACGTCAAAAGAGAAAGTTTTGTCTTGAAACTCTTGAATGATACACAAGTTATCCAAAAATAGTGCACCAAGCATTCTCCATTTTTTAAAACGTGGAAGCTTGGGTTTCGTATATCCAAGTATAAATTCTTCAGTACTTCAGCGTAAATGAGTTTGGGGTCAAAAACGGTAACGACAAAATCGACGCCTAAAAAGGACTACGGGGACGTTGATTCCTCCTACAGAAACAAGAATCGCAAGGATGTCCTCAAGCAT